>SNQJ01S0121444.1:33935-49360 GCA_010110895.2 Picea sitchensis | reverse complement strand
TTTAGATGGTGAAGATGGTGGTCTAAGGTACCCTAAATAGTCTATTAAGTATAAATATTGATTAGGTAGACTTTTAGGTGATTATTAGAGTGTTTTGAAGATTTTAAGACACTTTTTAAGTGTGATTTAGTGACATGGCCGATAAGATGATAATAAGATGATTACAATTGAGAATGAGGGCTCGTTTATATACCCATGCAGGGGTGCCCTTTACCAATAGTCATGTCCTTTGAGATATGACCTTTCATTATTAATAATTATTATTTATTAATTATTATGTTATGAATATCTATGGTATATGTATATTTATGTTCATAACATTGTCTTCCCCTTAAAAATGTTTTTTCCTCAAAGCATACTTTATGGAAGACTTATCTCTTGTTCTATCTTGTAATTATTGTCTCATGCTTCTTCATTATTGAGTTAGTAATTGTTGAGGACCGGAGACGATAGGATCTTCTAAGTGCTGAGCAGAACTGTCGCATTGTAAAGGAGTCTACCCATCCTAATTCGATCTTCTACATGGGGAGTTTATAGGGTTCTTGGAAAGAATTTGATGTATTTCGACTCCCATGATAACTTCTATTTTGAGCATCACTTGTAGTGGAAGTAATATTCCTCAACATATTGGTCATTTGTTTCTATTGATACAAGGATTGGCTAAAGTATCGATTTTTGTGATTAGGATGTCGATAAGGCATCATTGTAACTCGATCCTTACTTCGTATACTTGTAGTTTTTTGTAGATTAACTTTTGGAATTGAATTTTTTTCATGGCCCTGGATTGTTTCTTCTTCGACATTTGAAGACCTCTTTACATCAATTGGATTCACATCCTTTTGAGTTGTAAGGTTGATTGGTTCTATATTAATTCCTTTATCCAGAATTGAGACTTTTACATCTATCCCCGGCGACTTCTTTAGTTCTATAGGTTCAATCATTGTCTCTTTATTGATTATTGATGTTTTGTGATCTAGCTCTTCTTGTAAAGACTTGTTATCATGCTTAAGCCTTTTGATTTGCATTAGTAAATCATGATTATGTTGTTTTAAATGTAAACATTCTTCCTTATCTCTTGACTTGTCATCTTTATTTTTTATTCTAGATTCTCCCTTCTTTCATCCTTTAAGCTTTTAATTTGTTCTAGTAACTTTTGGTTAAGGTTCCTTATGCAGGAGCTTTCTTCCTCTTTTCCGGTTAATTTCTCTTTAAGACCTTGATTTTCTTATTCGAACTTTTGAAAACACCACTTCTTCTCCTTGGACTTCATGATTTTGCAAGTAGTTTTGATTATGATTTCTTAGGCAAGAAATCTCTTCATCTTTTTCAATGATGATTTTTGTCACATTCTTCTTGTCGATCTTGCAACCGTATTGACCGGTTATGGAAGGATCGCCGATATGTCCTTCAGATCTTCTGATGATGGAGTTTTTGAAATTGACTTCATTGTAGTGTTCTGTAATGTGAATTTCTTCTTCTTATAAGAAAATATTAAAAACTTTCTCCTTGTGTTGAAAATAAAAGATGGTACCCTAATGTATCTACCCAAGTTGACCCTAGAATTATATCAACATTGTCTTGATAGATTGATATGACATTGAATTTAGCTGTGAATTTGTAATAGCCCATAGATAGTTGTAGGTTCTTAATATCCATATTTCTCATTGAAAAGACACATGTCATTTTCAATTATATTTTAGTTCTAAAATCATTAATTGGTTTGCCAAGTCAATGTTAATGTGATTTTTCCTAGCGGTCGGGTAGATAGCGATGTTGATATTCTTTCCTTGAATAAATCCCATTAACTTTTAATAAAAGGATCCACATATTTTTTTATAAGTAGGGGGAAATCTTCCTTGTTTTTCACACACAAAACTCCATTTTTATAAATATAATAAATATATATATATATATATATAAACAAAGTAATATATATTTTGAATATTCTCTTTTTTTTTCTTTTTTTTCTATACTTCCTTGTAAATATTTTCTTGATAATCCTTTTTTTTAATGTATCTCCTTTTTAAATCATATCTCCTTTTTTGAAACTTCCTTAAAACCTTTTTGTTTATTTTTTCTTAAAGAAAATACTTTTAATTAACTTCTCACTTTTCAAAAAATACCTTTTAAATAAAGCCCTCTTCTTCTTTTTTTTAAATCCTACTTTAACCCTTTAATGATTCTTCACTTTTCACTTGTTAAGTTTTTTAATTACTTTTAATAAAGCTTTATAATATAGGATATGGCTTCCTCTTAATTTTACCACCAACGTTAAGATTCACCAATAGTCACGATTTATTGAACCGGTTCTAATAATAATACTCTTGTCTCGTTGTATACCTCTCCTTCCAAAATTGATTGACGGCAAGGAAAATTACAAAGGTTGGTATCAAAATCGGATACCCAATTCAATGTAATTAAATAACTTAGGGCACAGTCATACTTTTCTTCCAGATCGTCGTTATGAGATTGAGACACTTCTTCAATTTAATTTGAATCTTTACCCATTCATTGTGTATGGTGGTGCTTCAGATCACGGGTCCGTAGTTATTACAAGGTCTGCAGGAATTTGAAGTGGGTGTCCGGTGAGAGACAAGGGTCTGCGGAGGTTGAATTGGGTGCGCGAGGGTGTATCGAGGGTGAGTCGAAAAGTGACCAGGGTCCCTCGCAGAGTCCCTTGAAGTGTGGTGTGGCAAGGGTTGAATTACGGGATGGAAAAAGGGCGGGAAGGAACGGAGTTACAGTGAAGAAGGGGCCGGGATAGGCAGTGAGAATGGGGAATGGGATTGGAGGCGAGTGCAGAGTGGAAGAGCTGGGCGGGAAAGCAGAGGAGGCGAGCAGAGGAAGGCGGATGGGAAAGGGAGGGTTATGGGGAGGACTGTGTTTGGGAAGGGTTGGGAAAATATTACGGAAGATGGGAAAGGGGGATGGTAAAATGGCTATAGGTCCGCGAAGGAGACGAGGAATCACAGAGGAAGTTCTGAGGGGAAAGGAAAGGGCAGGAGGAGCTAGAATTTAAGGGCTAGCTATAGGTTATGGGGTCGGGGGTTACGAGGATAGTTAGGAGTTGGAGGTTGTAAGGGAGCGAGGAGCGAGTTCTGGGAAGTAATTTTTATTTTATTTTTTTTGTTATATATATTTTTGTTTATAATTTTACGGTTTTTTTCTTTCACTTTTTCCTTATATATATATATTTTTATTTTTTTATGGAAAAGCTGATTAGTGATCCAAAGACCAATTTCTCATAGAAATACGAAGCTTGATAGGGTTTGGCTAAAATTGATTGAATAAGCTACAAATAAGAAGAGTGGCCAAAAGGCGAGGAGATCCCGAAAAACGACTCGATACCAAATGGGAGCGAACAAAAGTTAAGCTCCTAGGAAATTATCCAAATACTTGGAATATAACATAACAATCCATGTAGGAATAATGTATAAAATATGAATAGATAAGATATTCTTAGATGATTTATAATTGAGAATGAGGGTTGTTTATATACCCATGCAAGGGTGCCCTTTACCAATAGTCATGTCCTTTGAGACATGACCTTTCAGTATTAATAATTATTATTTATTAATTATTATGTTGATATAGTATATGTATATTTATGTTCTGTTGTTATGAGTTTTTAAATTAATGTTGTTTCAAGCTTATGCAATTAAGAGTATAAACACATGTAAAGCAAAATAAGAAGGCTGAAAAAAGATTTAGATTATCACATACACATATGAGCTTGCTATTAAAAGAAATCACAATGGCAAGGACAACTTGCCTTCAAGAGATGGAAAGAAAATTTAGTGTGTTTGCTTACTTAACCAATCAATAACATTCAAAGCCCAAGCAAATGGCTTCCAATAGATATAAGCAATAGAAAGATGAACCATTCACTTATTCAAGCACTTAGATATTTAAGATTGAAAACATGTGTATGAAAAAGAATGCTTGAAAATCAACTAAGCAAATAAAGATCTAGTTAGGTTACTTATTATGCCTCCCAATAGACTTAAGACAATGATTATGTGTTTGATCTAAATCTAAACAAGGATAGCATTAAACCATATATCATCAATCACATCATCAACCAATTAACCTTACCTATTGGGGTATTCCTCTCCCAACTAGGTAGGCAATTCAGTGGAGGTTTTTGCTTAGTTAGGTTAAGTTCTTTCAAGATTTAAAGATTAGGGCAAACAAGTAAAAGATAAAGGCAGAGAAACTAAGAAAGTAAACTATCAATCAAGCAAGCAACCAAGAGACACACTCTACCCCACATCCCTAGGTTGAGAAAGTGCCCCTCACCTTCTAAACCTTACGTCTTAACTAAAAAGGGAAAAAGAAAATGCTTTAAAAAATGAAAACCTAGCTAGATCTATGCTACCTAACAAGCTCACACAAAGAGGAAGGTCATACCACTGGCCACTCTACAAGTGTGAGTTACTAACAAGCAATAAGAAGAGGCAAAACGTACCAAATGATGAAAATTTGCAAGGTAGGGGTTGAGATAGCTACCAAAGCCCTTGGAGGGCCTCTTAGTGTTGTTTGGATGTCCTTTAGACGTAATGATCCCTCTCAAATCAGATCTGAGCTGTAAAACCAGCAAGCTATGCTTGCTAGAAATAACACACACAAGAAAAGCTTGATGGGAAAACCCTAAGCTTTTTTTTTAGGGAAAGAACTTTCCACAAGAGAAAGAGAGTATATTGTATATAAATGACCTATCTAAACATGTTATGCTAGTTGAAAAATGAATGTGTATGAACAACTTGATATAGATGATGAAAGAGTAAAGAGGTTAGAGAAATTCATAGGTGTATGAGTGCCTCAAAGGACCCTTCTCCTTGAAGGAGTTCCCCAATGAAACCCTTGAGTATAAACCTACAAAACCTCCCTAAGTGATATGCATACAAGATATAATATGTTGATGTACGTAAATAAAACGACACTTCAATACTATCTAATACATCAAGATAGATAAACCCATGAGCATACGCATTAATAGATCTACTAGATAACACTTTACCTAAGACCAAAAGTTGCAATCACCCAAAGAAATTTGATACAATGTTACCTCATAAGCATAAGAAGATCAAGCATCCGCATTGCTCCTCTAGTTATCCTTCAAAGTTTCTCCTTTATTATTACTCAGAAAATAGATCTTGAGAAATGCTCCAAAACCCTAAGAGCATAGAGTGGAAAAATGGAATAATGGAGAGAAAGAGATGAAAATCAAGTAGCATAACAATAGCTCAAGATATGGTAAGTTGGGGTGAAAATGGGATCTATTTATGCTTGGAGAACCAAACCTACCTCTCTTGGATCCTATACCCATATGTCCACCACCAAGCAAATGAAGTAGATCTCAAGGCTAGAGTAGCACCATCAGAGGTTTGAAAGCTAGATCTAGAGGTGTAGAAAAATGTGGAGGTGTTGGGATCAAGCAAAAAAGGTGTGGGAGGCAGCAGGAATGATGTCAAGGAAGGTGAGAGGTCTCATGTTTACTAAAAAATCATTTTGAGTTTCTAAATGGAGTAACTCCTCTTGGAATGCTAAAAAGAGGGAAATGGAAGGAATGGAGGGATTAATGAAAAAAAGGGAGGTAGGATCACCTAGGAGTGATGTGGGGTTAGAGTCATAACTCATGAGAGGGGGCCCATTTAAATCATAACATCCACCACCAAGAAAAAAATGTCAATCCCCCTAAGTAGCACAGTGTGTGGTGAGGTGGTAGGGGGATAAGAAAAGGTTGGGAGGGTAATGTTATGCTTAGGGGTCTCTCTCTAACCATTATTTCAGCTTTTTCATCATTTAAACTCATTATTACAATTTTACATTTTGCCATGTTTGGACTTTAGCAATTAAAATTGTTGTTTTAGATTCAGTGACACTCAGTGGACAAACCCATGGCTAAAGTTATCCGGCCCAGTGAAACTTGGTCCATGGATGTAGAGAGTGCTATTCCATTCATCTTGATCACAAATACCCCTATCAAAAGTCCAAAACCTAGTTTTACAATTGTGCTCAAAAATAATTAATTAATTAAATAATTAAACCTCCAAACTTGGGAAAATTTAATTAAAAGATTAATTAATTAAAAAACTAATTTAGACTCGATGGAATTACGTGAAACTTTTCTAAGATGTATTGCATGGTCATTCTGATGATTTCCCTATATAGTTACCCAAACATAAGCCCACTAGGCATTAGTTCACTACTTTGGAGAATTATTGCAAGGTGTGAGGGAAAAACTCAGGGAAATCAAGAGGGGTGAAAAGCCCAATTGATTGATGTGCTTTGAGGATAAAACCCTCTGTGAAAGGAACTCCCATAGTGAAGCGATCCCAAGGTAACTAACCTAGACATGACTCATGGAGACCTATTACATTAACCCCTGCAGTGCGGAAATTTCAATTACAAAAGAAGTGTTGGGGTCAAACAATGCCCCGTAGAACCAAAGTCTTCAACAAATTTGCAATACGATGATGCATTTCTTCATAGCACATGGAGTTGACCATACGGTGTTAAATGGGCGGTCAACAATCTATATTCAAGGAAGAGAGGTTAACATCATTATTAGCTTGGAGTCTTGGACTATAATGAAAATTACATTAATAGTGATTTGGCAAATCAATTATTAATTACAGAACCGAATATAATTGAAAAGAAAGATATTTTTCAAACTAAGGAGTTACAAGTAACAATTGATGAATATGAATATATAAATACTCAATTCTATGTCTGGCTTATGTATATAGAAGAAATTGACATCATTATCAGGATACCTTGGTTTAAAATCTAGGTACCTTCATCTTAAGCATGGAGAAAAAGTTTGTAACATTCCCCTATAAAAGGAAAGATGATAACTTTACAAGACACTACATCATAGCCAAATTCAGTAACACCAGAGGACTTTAACGATATCTAAAAGAGTAATACTTCAAGAAAATAAAAAGCAATGCAAAGGATGCAAAAATAATTTGACGAAGTTATCCAGGATAAAAATGAAGAATTTCTGCAGCAAAGACCACAGTCAAAACTACTTACACAAATCAAATTCAAACAATGAAAACAATGTGTTCTAAAGTTGGAACAAGAAAATCGAGATCTCGAGAAGAAATTATCGGAAAAAGATGAAGAAACCTAGCATTTAAAGAACCTTAATCAAAGATTACTGGAACAAATCAAAATGTTGAAAGAGAAGAAGAATATAGAGAAAGACAAGGAACAAACTAGACAAATCAGGATAAGAAGAAAGAAGCTCTTGGGTTCATAATCAAGTTTACTCCTGATTAAGAGTTAAAAGTGACAAAGAAGTAAATACAGAACAGTTAAAGAAACTTATCAATAGAGAATTATTGTTTGATAAAGAGACAATGGTTGAACCTATGGAACTAGAGAATTCGTCAAATATAAAAATCCCAATGGTGAATAAAGGAATTAATATTATAGACCAGATCAGCCTTACAACTAAAAGGATGCAATTCGGCTAATGTAAAGAGGTCTTCACATCCCTTGAGAAGTAGAAACAAGTTGAGGCTATGAAGAAGACTCAATTCCAAAGTTAATCAAGAAAAAATTACAAGTATACAAAGCAAAGATCAAGTTGCAAAGATGCATTATCGACATCCTAATCACAAAATCGATACTTCAATAGTAATCTATCAACAGAAACAAGTGACCAATATGTCAAAGAATATTGCTTCCACTACAAGTTCTTCTCAAAGTAGAATCTATCACTAGAATTCGAAAAAGAACATCAAGTTTTCCAAAACCTAGAAACACTTAATTTCGTGGTCTCGAGATTAGGGTGAAACTCTTTACAATTAGAGCAATTCTACTCAATGATTCACAAAGATCCCTATCGTCTGAGGTCCTCAGCGATGAGTAACTCAAGAATGAAAAATCCAAGGGACAATATTACAAGCGAGTAAGGAACCAAGTCTTCCATAAGTATGCTGAGGACAAAGAAAGCATTTTAAAAGGAGAAGGCAATGTTATGAACATAAATAACATGAATATACATATGATAACATAAATAATAATCATAACAAATACTAATTAATACATAATGAAGAGACACATCCTAATCAAAGAGAGCATCTCTTAGTGAAAGGGCACCTGCATGGGTATGCTCTGACTGTTGGCCGCCTCTCTAACTGCAATTGGTCAACTCCATGTCTCATGAAGATATGCATCACCAGATGCCATGTTGTCAAAGACTTTTAGTTCCTGAGGCGATGTTTGGCTGACACTTATGTTTGTAATTGGAATTTCCACACTTACGTAGTAGATTAATAATGTAATAGTTTGCATGAGTCATGTCTAGGTCAATTACCTTGGGATGGGTTCACTGGGAGATTTCCTTTCAAGATGGTTTTTTATCCTCAATTTATCAATTGGGCTTTTCAACCTTAGTGATTTCCCTTGAGTTTTCCCTCACACTTACTGATAATTCCTCCAAAGTGGTGAGCGGCGTTCTGAATAGGCTTATGTTTGGTAACTATTATGGGAATCATTGTAAATGACCATGACCTTATTGATTTCCCTTGAGTTTTTCCCTCACACTTGCAATAATTCCTCCAAAGTGGTGAACGGCGTTCTAGTGGGCTTATGTTTTGGTAACTATTATAGGGAATCATTGTAAATGACCATGCAAGACATCTTAGAAAGTTTAGCGGAATTTCGTCCAGTCTAAGTCATTTTTTTTTAATTAATTAATTTTTAATTAAATTTCCCTAAGTTTGGAGGTTTAATTATTTAATTAATTATTTATTTTTGAGCAATAATTGTAAAAACTAGGTCCTTGGACTTTTGATAGGGGCATTTGTGCTCAAAAGAAATGGAATAGCACCCCCTACATCCATGGACCAAGTTTCAGCTCAGTCAGACAATTTTAGCCATGGGTTTGTCCACCCAGAGTGTCAGTCAGTCTAAAACAGCGATTTTAATTGCTAAAGTCCAAACATGGCAAAATGTAAAAGTTGTAATAATGAGTTAGAGGATGTGAAAAGGTGAAATGATAGTTAGAGAGAGACCCCCTAAGCATAACATGACCCTCCCAACCTTTTCCAACCTTGTCTAACCCTTTTCCACTTCTCCTCAATAAAAAGTTACGCCCCCCAAGGGGATTGACGTTTTTCCTTGGTGGAAGACTTTGTGACTTAGATGGGGCCCCCTCTCTTGTATTTTACCTCCATTTAACCTCCACATCACCTCCTAAGGTGATCCCAACAACCTTCCCTCATTAAATCTTCTTCATTCCTTCCATTTCCCCATTTTTTTGCGCCCTCCAAGGAGAGTTACGCCCCCCTTTTGTTGATCTCCAAGGAAAATTCGTTTTTAATTATTGAGGCCTCTTCCTCTTCCATAGCACAAATCCCATAGCCTCTCACTTGTGTTTTGTGTGATCCCAACACCTCCCACACCCATCTACACCCTAGATCTATGATCTAAACCCTAGATGGTGTACCCTAGCCTTGAGATCTACTCTTATGCTTGGTGGTGGACACTTGGCATTGATCCAAGAGAGGTAGGTTTGCCTCTCCAAGTATAAATAGATCCCTCTCTTCACTCCCAACTCACCATATCTTGAACTATTGTTATGCTACTTGATTTTCCATTCTCTCTCTCTCTCCATTATTCCATTTCTTCCATTCTCTTCTCTTAGGGTTTTGGAGTATTTTCTCTCCAAGATCCATTTTCTTGAGTAATAATAAAGGAAAGCTTTGGAGGATAACTAGAGGAGCAATGCATGTTCTTGTTCTTCTTATGCACATTTGGTAAACTTGTATCGATTTACTTTGGTGGTTATATACATTGGATCCTAGGTAAAGTGTTATTTGGGTGGATTTATCAATGCATGTCTTGTAGATCTATATGTCTTGATATGTTAGATAGGATTGAAGTGTCATCTTATTAGCATATTCAACATATTATCCATGTATATGTATCACCTAACAAGGGTTTTGTAGGTTTGGCTCAAAGGTTTCATTGGGAACACCTCAAGCAAGAAGGATCACTTGAGACTCAACTACACTCCATGCTCTTCTCTCCCTTTATTCTTCTTTTTTATTGTTGTTCATCCACATTCATTTTCAGCTAGCATAACATGTTTAGATAGGTCATTTTTACACATATATACTCTCTTTCTCTTACGGAAAGTTCTTGCCCTAAAAGGCAAGGGTTTTCTTTCATTTTGGTTGGTTGTGTGTAGTATAATCAGCAAGGATACCTTGTTGATTTGCAGGTTTCAGATCTTGTTGGGAAGGGGTATTGGCTGCCCAAAGACATCCACACAACACTTGAAGACCCCCCAAAGGGATTGGTAGCTATTTCTCAACCCACTTTGTCATTTTTAGGGTTTTCTTGTACCTTTTTCCTCTTTTTCCTTGTTGCTTGTTGGCTCATAGTTGTGGGAGGAAAAGTGGTATGGCCTCCTCCCACGTGTGAGCCATTAGGGTAGTTAGATCTAGCTTAGGGTTTCATTTTTTAGTCTTTCTTACTTCCTTTTTAGCTAGGCCGTGAGGTTTTGGAGGTGAGGGCACCTCTCAAACATAGGCTGTGGGGTTTGTGGCTTGCTTGGTTGATTGCTTGGTTTGTTAGCTTACTTCTTAGGCTCTCTCTCTCTCTTTACTTGTTTGCCCTAATTTCTAAATTCTAAAAGAACTTAACCTAACTAAGCAAACTAAATTAATTGCCTACCTAGTTGGGAGAGGAATACCCCAATAGGTGAGGTTAAGTGGTTGATGATGTGATTAATGATCTATGGGCTAATGCTATAATTACTTTTGTTTTAGATCAAACACATAATCATTGTCTTAAGCCTATTGGGCAACATAATAAGTAACCTAACTAGATCCTTTACTTGCTTAGTTAATTTTCAAGTCTTTTCTTCATGCACATGTTTAGATCTTAAATGCTTAAATCTCTAAGTGCTGAAATAAGTGAATGGTTTATTTCTCTATTGCATCTATCTATTGGAAGCCACTTGCTTAGGCTTGAATGTTGTTTAATGGTTAAGTAGGCAAACACACACTAAATTTTCTTTCCATATCTTGAAGGCAAGTTGTCCTTGCTAGTGTAATTTTTCTTCAATAGCAAGCTCATATGTGCATGTGATAACTTAAATCTTTTTTTCAGCCATCTTTATTTGCTTTACATGTGTTCACACTCTTAATTGCATAAGCTTGAAGCAACACATTTTTTAAGCTCATAAGGGTTTCGGCCATATCACGAAATCATACTTTAAAAGTGTCTTAAAATCTTCAAAACACTCTAAAAATCACCTAAAAGTCTACCTAATCCATATATATACTTAATAGACTTTCTAGGGTACCTTAGACCACCATCTTCACCATCTAAAATGGGGCTTGAGGAAAACAATGGAGGGTGTAGGTAGGGGACTGTCTCACGGCGCACAGGATGTGTCCTCTCGGGGAAGTACTCTTGTTTTGGGCTGACCTGTGAAGCTAGGGTGGCAACACTTATTGAGCATCCAACAATTATTTGACAATAGGAGGAGGAGGCTTTGGTGAAAGCTTAATAAAATTTGAAAACCTTAAGAAAGCTAAATAACTCAACCTTGGGCTTAAGCCTCTAATAAATACTTAGTGGGTTGAATAATTAGGAATGTGGTTAATCTTCATCAATCTTAATAATACTTGTGCTTAAAATATCTAAATCTTCTTAAATGTGTTGATGATATTGATATATTGATGGTGATCTCATAAATGTAATGTTGTGTTGATGTTCATGCTGCAATCCTTGTATACTGCACACATAAAAGATAAACGTGGTTAGCTTGCTTGTTGTATTTTAGATATTCTTTATTTGTAAATCTTGTATCTAATATTTATTTGATCAAGTTATTCTTTTGTAAGTAATATTGTAATCTACTTGTAACGAACACCCTTTAACTTAGTTGACCCCTTGCCCAATCTTTAGGCACTAGTCTTAGTTGCCCTAGGAAAAAGCTTGACTTTACATACTAACCCTTGCATCTTGCATCGCTGCTTGTGCATCTTAGGATTAGAATCCCCCAAACCTTATAAATAATTAAAACTAACTCCTAGAACTTAACTCTAAAACTAATCTAGAAACTAGGGACTGCCCCCCTTGGCTTCCCTAGGAATGAGCCTAGACGGAAGAGGTCCCAGTCAAAGTGACAGCATGGGCTGTGAACCTATGCATTGTGCCTCCAAGGACACACTAAGTGAGCCGGACTTAGCTCACGTTTGCAAGTGTGTATAAGGACGACAACACAGCCCTCATTCTCAATTGTAATCATCTCATCTCATACTATTCATATTTTCATATACATTTATATAAATTATTTATTGTCCTATATGGATATCCTTAGGCTTATCCATATCTTTCCCCTGATATCTCCCAAGACTTTGTTCATTAGATCCCTCTATGAATTTTAATAACTTGACTTTTTGTGAGGGTATCTTAATGAGTTCTGAAACATGAACCAAAACCTTTGCATTATATATCCAACTACCCAAATCAACACTCAAATCTGTATTAGGAGTAGAAGCTTTAGGAATATTCTGATGCATCGTACTAGTGTTATCATTCCCTTTTCTCTGATAAGTTACTCCTTTATACTTTTCCATTTCTAAGATTTGCTCTGGTGTAGGATTTTCACCATATAACCTAGTCACATTATCAATGTTTAAATCCTCTTTCTTCTTACTTATTTCCTTATTTTGTTTCAATTGATCTTCAGTGACTTTGTGAGTCTTGCCTACATTGTTGAAAAAGTCATATCTTTTAGAATTCCCAACATCGTTGTTTTTTTCAAGGAGTTCGTGCTCATTAATTTGATAAAATATTGGGCAAGTAGACTCTTCATGAAAGTCCTCACAAGCTCTGCAAAAGGGAGGGGGGCTTCTTCATTAACCAAATTTGTTGTTTCCAACTGATTAGGTGGTCTTTGATCTTGAGGAGGACCTTTATTCTGCCACCTCTCATTGTTTTGCCTAGGCTGGAATCTATAGGCATTATTTCTTTCCATGGCAATCAATCTGTTTTGCATAGCATTGAGTTGGGTAGCATGGTTAGATTCCATGGATTTGATCATTTATGTAAACTCCTTAATAGGATCTTATTGGGAAGACTTACTTTCTGATGCTACAACTTTGTCTTTAGACTCTGACTGCTTGGAAGTACTACCCCTTGTGAAACCAGGAAGGTTGGACTTTCCCGAGGACTGCATATTCTTATCAATCTTTGTTGCCATTTCTTGGGCAATTTTGAGGTTTGTTGGCTCTTTATCTCTCAACTGATATCTCATTTCACCACCAAAAGCCTCAATGTAATAAATCAATATGGCATTATCTGGGGGCTTGATGTCTATTGAAAGACTTGTTACCAAATCATTAAAATTTTTGTTGAATTCTTCCATGGTTTCATTCTCATTTTTCTTTACAGTGTCGAGGGAAGCTAACAGGTGACAATGATCTCTCTTATCCCCCCCATCTTTCTGTGAAGGCATCTAACAGATCTGTTGACCACCTATTTCGACTAGGGGGTCAACTCCATGTGCCATGAAGATATGTACCTGATGGTGTAACAAAGTTGAAGACTTGTTGGTTCTACATGGCAGTTTTGGCCCCAGCACGTAGTTTTGTAACTGGAATTTCCGCTCCCCTGCGTGGGATAAAAATGTACCGAGTCTACATGGGTCATTTTTTAGGTTAGTTACCTAGGAATTTATCATTAGAGAAGTCCTTTCATCGAGTGTTTTTTTTCCTCGGGTAATTAATTTGGCCTAACCAGCCTTTTTAATTACCCTTGAGTTTTTCACTCCCACAATAATCATCCAAAGTGGTGAAAGGTGTTCTAATGATTGAGCCCAATGGGTGACTAGGGTCTAGGAATACTGTAAATGACCATGCTAGACATCTCCTAGAGTCTTGTGGAATTTCGTCGAGTCTAAGTTATTTTTATTTTTATTTTTTTTAAATTACCTAGTTAATGGTAATTTTAATTATTTATGTAAAAATGTAAAAATTGATAGGGATATTTCTGCTCAAAAGAAATGGAATGAGACCCCCTACACCCTTGGACCAAGTTTCAACTCAATTGGACAAGTTTTGCTAGGTGTTTGTCCATGAGGATTCCAAGTCAGGCCAAGACAACAATTTAATTGCTTAGTTTGACAAAGTCAAAAATGTCAAATAATTGTAAAATGAGCAAATTTGGTAGAGAAAGAGTGGGAGAGGATGTCTAAACCTTTTCTTAAGCTACCCAAACCCCTTTCCTAACTTTATCTCACCCCCTCACCTAGCCATCACTTCACATCACTCATCCCTCCCGCTGAGTTGCGCCCCCCTTAGTGAGTAACTCAACCATACTCAAGAAATAATTAAAGAAAACCCTAAGGCACACTAAGGCGCCCTCCTATGGTTCTAATTTAATGTTGGACAAAGTCTAAAGGGGTGCCACCTCACCCTCACTCATTTCCTAAAGCCTAAAAGACTCCAAAACCCTAAAAGTGTGCCCCCTTGAGATTGGCAGTTTTACTTGGTGAGTGACACTTGGAGCTCATTCAAGAGGGGTCACTCTTGCCTCCTAGGTATAAATAAAGCCCCGCCCCCCCTCCTCATTTGGGAACTATTCTTTGCCTACTGTTATTATGCTCAAATTTCTCCCATCTCTCTTGTTATCCCCAATTTCTAGGGATAACTAGGAGATCATGTCTCGAGGCCCACAGGTCCTAGACATGGAGTACCAAGAGCAGGATTGACATGAGCATGGCCCTGGAGGGCCCATCTTTCTTCTCTTTCATCAAACTCATCTTGTCAACAGTAGCAGCATCCATCACCATCGGCTTGGTCTTGTATCGAAGAAGGCTCTTGCTCCATAAGGTAATTGGTCCAGGTATCATGGTATGTGTCACTTTTGATCATTATAACATTTAGATATATGCATCTTACTCCTTTTATTTCTAACAACTGCTTGGATCTTACATTGACCCACTTGACCATTGTTGAGGGGATTTGCAGGGTGTCCTAGCAAGCCTGTACCCATAGGTTTTTGTTTTCCACAGGGGGGATTTCTGAAGAGCCATCGTTCGCTCCCATCGTATCATCACTTTTTCATCTTATCTCTCGCTCATCTGTCCCATTCCCCTAGTCTGGGCATTAGGATGATCTGTTTGTAGGGTTGCACCTTATCTCGTGGGAAGAAGGGGCTAAAGGCCCAGAAGGTAAAAGCAGCTGGTAAAAGATAAAAGCCATAAAAATAAAACCTAGAGATGCCTCGTCCAGGGATCCCCGAGAAGGCAATAAAAAGCCTCTCAGCAAGAAACAAGAGGGACCCTAAGAAAAATAACAAAACAAGACCTAGCCAAGAGGATAGGGGGTCTCATCACGAGCCAGCCTATTATGTTCATGGGTACCTAGCAGCATGACATTGCCATT
>SNQJ01S0121443.1:41159-51935 GCA_010110895.2 Picea sitchensis | reverse complement strand
TCCAGAATGTAGTACATTCTGGAGCACTGGTCTTCTTGAAGGCTTCATGTGGATTTGATCAATAAAATATATCATTGTTGGAAAACTGGAACATATCCATGTGGCACTTCTTCTATCATCATGAGATTTGATCTTCTGAGTAATCATCTTGATACAATATCTTGTTATAGGAAATCTTCACCACGCTTTTGGTGTGCACTGGAGGTTCTCCACCAAGTTATTTTCTTCCATCTTCATACAAGGGTCTCTTTATGGTAAGCCTCAAAGTCTTGAGGTTGCTCTTCATATGCTCTTTTTTCAATTGCCCTGGAGAACATTCTTTGCATTCATCTTATGTAGAACTCCAACCCATGGATATTACAGATGCTATAAAGACTCATGTATAGGTATGTCAAGTTTACTGGAACAAGTAATTGTCATAGTCTTCTCCCTCCATCTGGGAGAACCTCTAGTCTTCGATCTCACAATGCTTTCATTCATAAGTCTTTCATACACTATTCTTCATGACAACTTTCAGTTCCTCTTCTTGATTGTTTTTAGTGAGTTCATATCAAGCTGGTAATCTTGTGATTCTCGATACAATGACTGGTTGTTCAGGCTTCTCTTATTTCTTGGAATCTTCATGTTATTTCTTATGTTTTTCTTTAGCTCTTGGGTCCATGGAGTTTCTTATAGATTCCATTCCCTAAGGTTTCCATTTATTTCTTTCATCATAGGATCACGGATGTGGATGGACAACCAGGGATACTTTAAGGCTTCTCTTCAAAGAAGTCTTCTTCTAAGGTCAAACTGAACACGTACTGCCTTTCATGGCTGCTACCATGCATATATACTTCATCATCTTCAATGGATCATAGGATTAGCTCCCTCCTAATCCTTGCTTCATGCATGCTCTTCTCTTTGGTGATGTATAATCGAATCCCTCCATCTGGGAGAGTCCACACTTCCATATGCATCCTTGTTGTCTACTGCAATATATAATTGGCTCTCTCTGTCTGACAAAGTCCACACTTCCGTCTTGCTGTCTTCTACAAAAATGTCATAAGTCTTTCTCCAATTTCCTATTGATTGCTGACTTCTTTCTATCTTTGCTTCTTCTAAGTCTCTTCATGATGGATTTGACTTATCTTGCAATAGCTTTCACATGATTTGTTTGACATATTTCATCCTTTCATGTGTATTATCTAATGATATTCATCCTTATCTTGTTGTTCTTACATAGGTATAGTTCTTCTTGGAATACAATATCTTTCAGGAGATAGATATACAAGATATGTACAGAGACGATGAAAACAAGATATGTAAAAGAAATAAGAAGAGTATTGTTACCTTTAGAAGAAGAAGTCTCTTTCATCCTACTTAGTCTTCTTTGTAGGTTCCTTTTCTTCGGCAACTGATGCTTCATGTTTCTCCTTTCTTTTCTTTAGCTCGGGACAATGATTCTTGTAATGACCATACTTTCAACAATTGAAGCATTGTATTTCTGAAATGTCTTTCTCTTGATTTGGCCTCCTCCTTGAGACAAACTTCCTTTTGTTCCTGAAATTCTTGAATCTTGTTGTGAAGCCCTGATCATCATACTTCTTTTGGGGTTTCTCTTTTGCACTGATCCTGGATTCTTCTTGAGCATAGCAAGTCCAAAGTTCTTCAAATGTAGGATACTCCTTTCTTGTGTTCATGCTTGCGGAAAATGCATCCCACGTCTTGGGAAGACCATTGAGTACTATGTTTACCAATTAATTCTCTGAAATGATCTCTTCAACATCTTGTAGTTTATCTCTTTAACTGGGAGATCCTCACAAAGTATGATGTTATGCTATCCTCATCGTTTATCTTCATGCCACAGAGCTCATTCTTCAGACTCATAACTTGTCCAATGTTTTTGACTGAGAAGAGATTTTTTAGGGCATTGTACATCTTCTTCGATGAGTCAATATGGGAGATGTAGGGTATCAAGTGGTCTTTTATAGATTTCACTATGATACTCATGGCATTGATGTCACTATCTTTGAACTTCTCCATAACTGCAACGTTCTGTGGTTCCTTCTCTTTTCCTTCATCAAACTCTGGTTCCACGATCTTTCTTTTCATGATATCCAACACTTTATTCTTGGCAAGGATGAGGTCAATACTTGTCTTCCACACTTTGAAGTTAGAGGCTCCATCTAACTTGTTCTCTGACTTCATAGAATAAGACATGGCTTCTTTGACTTGGTCAAACCCTAGATTTGATCACAAACTCAAACTTGATGTCTTGGCTTGCTGAGAGTACCAGGAGATGCACTAGGCTAGGGCACACTGATCTGTCCAGAGATTAGGTCAATCTCTTCACTTAAGGTGTCTCAACAAGAGGATTAGGGTTTCTGCAATTGCACCTGCTAGTAACCCTAGCGACAGTGCTTCAACAAGCTTAATATCCTTCTGGCTATGTTTCCTTCCAACGGTTAGACTGAATGAAGGAGGTGTGGGCCCATAATCTGTTAGAATATAATGGATGTGCTCGTTTTACCATTGACAATATCTCTATTGTCACCCAACCATAGGTCAAAGCTACCCTTCGAGCACCTTAACCTTGATAGAGAATCACTCTGGAAGAAAACCCTAAGATAGATAGCCAAACAAAGGGTAGCGCACCTTTCCCCAAGGATAACACACCAACAAGAGTTGATCAGATAGTCCAAACCCTAGCCAAGAGATATTCCAAGCCAAAACGTAACTGCTAGTTGCAGCAGCTGCATCGACAACTCTCCTCAAACCTACGCACAAAACTGGGCACTGCAGTGCGCACAAGTTGATACTCTACAATTATGAGACTGCCTGCCAGAATGAGAACTAACCTCTTGTATTTATACTAATTCTGGCTAACTGCTTGGGCCAACTTCTCATTTTGGGTATCTGTCTGTTTAGTATATATTATTATTTCTAGCCGATTTCTTCTCTTGGAGGATAATAACCTAATATAAATTATCTTCTTGAGTCGACAAGTCTTCTAGGGTTATTAGCCAACTCATTAGGGTTTCTTCTTGCTTCTTGGAGTATTCTATCCTCGCCAGGTTTACACGTGGAGGTAAATACCTCCCGCAGCTATGATAATATCAACAAGGGTTCCCTTTGGCCCCTTATCTCTATGTTTTGATGACTAATGCTCTTGGATATTTATTGGAGGCAACTCATATTCAAGGTCGGATCAAAGGTATTTCTCTCCCTAGTGGAGAGGAGACGATTAACAATCATTTTTCAGATGACTCTTTTTTTTGAGTCTTTGCCGATGAGGAGTCCGTATCAACTGCCAATGATTTTCTTGCAATGTTTTGTGAGTCCTTAGGGGAAATTGTTAGTGATCACAAGGAATAATATTGGTTAGTTGGTATTGATTTTCATCCCATGTGGTTTCCAGTTGCTTGGAGGTTTGTCTAGCCAGGGGTTATTCTATGGTATCCTGGTATACCATTTGGGATAAACATTTCTCTGATTGCAATGTGGGCTTGGTGCTTCGAAATATTGTAGCGTAAGTTACTTTTTCGGTAGTAAAGGGATCTTCCCTTTTCTTGTAAGTTTAAAGTGGTGAGAAATATTCTTTAGGCCTCCCACATTTACTATTAGTCTTGCTGGATTCCAAGAAAGGTGTAGTTTCCTTGATTGGAACAATTTTTGCACTCATACCTGTGGGAAAAGTATGGTGGGGATTGTGGTGTTCCCATGGTACCTTCGGTAGTCTATATCATTCCCAAAGATGAGGTGGGTCTTGGCCTGGTTGATGTGGCGACCCAATAATTTTTTTTTGCTGCTAAATGGGTAGTTAGGTGTTTGGAGGGCTCATCTCCTTGGAAGGTTTTGATGTGGCACAAAACAATTTCGACCTAGCACATTGGCAGAGTAAAGGGTCAATATGATTTATGTAATATCATCTCTACACCTCATAATTTCCATATTTTAGGGTCCTTCATCTTCAAGAGTATTTGGACAACTTAAAGGAGGGTAGTAGGCTTCATTCATTGAAAGTGGTCAGGAAGTAGATCAGGTTGGGATTTTTCCAGGAGGCCAATTTGGAGTTGGAATCAAGAGGGTAATTGCATATCTGACCTCCCTCATATTCAGGAAAGGAGGCTTAGAAAAAATACTATTTTCTTTTGGAGAGATCTTTAGGATTCCAATGCTTCTTCATGGAAGACTTAGCGTTCAATGGCTAGGGAGTTTGCATTGTCTTTTGTGGATTGGCCTATGTGGATGGAGATTATTGGGCTCATACCCCAGAAGGAGACTTTTAAGATGAATATTGATATGACTGGGCATTTTTGGCGATATTGGGAGTGGATTTTTGGACATCCCTTCAACCAATATGATTCCCATAAGGTCTACTCCATTTTACATCAGCGACATGCATTAGTTCCCATTATCAATGCCAGGTGGATTTCTTCAAATGTAGAGAGGCATTGAATTTGGAGGTTGCATGGTGTTTGGTTGATTCGAGCTTCTTATAAGATTTAAATTTTTTCTTGGTTGGTGATCTATTAAGGTCTCCCCTCCAAATCCCAACTTTCCAAAAGTGGTATTTCTGATGGTCTTTTCCCCTCTTGCTTGAAGTTAAAATTAGTGAAACATATTTTATGGGAGTGTGCCTTTACGATATCTTGTTGGGTTCAGGTTCAATCTCAATTGGAAAACATTCTTCAGGAGCATTTTCATTGGCGTGTAGTTTTTTTTGGTGATTCCAAATTGGTGATATGATACTCCTTGGCTGATATTTGACACTATTTGAGAGTCTCCTCCTTATATATCATTTGAAAATCTGTTGTAATTTTGTTTTTGATAATGAGGTTAGTTCTCAATCAATTTTTTGGCAATTATGGTGAGATGAGGTATGTATGCAACTCCTTGCAAAAGGGGCATTACTGATTAGAGATGCCAAATTGTTAGATCGGTCCACTTATTTTGATTTCATAGTTATTTTAGTATCCCTTGAAAAGAGGATACAATGTTCATTATATATACCTTTATGGTTTTTTCATGTCTTTTTAATTATTGATGAAATAATGATCATATATATATAAGAAATATGGTTTACAAAAAAGAAAAAAAACACTCCTTCTAAATTCAAATTTTGATTTAGAACTTTGAGAATTGTACTTCCTTTCCCTATACTCATCGAATAATTTTATAACTTGGAATGTTAGTACTATAACTTCAAATTCTCTTAAAGTATAGATCAAATAAATTCCTTGAATTGAAATTGACTTCCCTATACTATATTTTCTTACAATTTTAATAATTTGGCGTTAATTTATTATTACCCTATTTTTAGCTATGGAGTGATATATTGTGAAAAGGAACGATTCTCCACAATGATGGTTGATATCCTTGAATGGAATAGTCACGACCCCTCTTATCGATGGATTGATCCAACCCAATTAATGGCGGCTCCCTAAACTAGTGGCTTGATGGACACAAACGGTTTCTTGGGCTTCTCGCAATTATCAAAACACTGAAGGTACTTGTTCCAGGGAAACACTTCACAGAAAGGAAATTAGCAACAAAGCTTGTGAATTGTAATAATGATTGTATTGGTGTCCACTATTATGATATTGTTTGTGGTTCCTCATTAACCTTGGTTTGCTGGTGTCACAATTTTCTATACTATAATCACTTCAACTGTTGGACGTATCACTTATTCTAACAACTTATTGAATGGTGGAGGTTGTAGTATGGACAAATGAAGCGACTGTTGTATGGATAGAGTATGGATGTTGTTTTTTTTTCTTTAATTTGACTTTTCTCTGGACAATGATATTTGGTAGGAATCACTATTCTGATATCTGTTTATTTTTCTTCAGGTGTTTATATATATATTAAACAGCCAACGATCTAACGATCTTCAATGATATTGGGCAGGAATCACTATTATGATCTCTGTTGAATCACTATTCTGATCTGTTTATATATATATAACATTGTAAGCAGCTAACAATCTTTTTTGTTTCCACATAATTGATGTTTGATTTCTGTTTTTTTCAAAAAATTGATTAATTATTATTCTCTTTTCTTTGTGGCTTTAATCCTTTTCCAAATAAATTTGAATGATCTCTTATAAATTGGATTTACAAGTTTAACAAAGGTCTTCACTTACAAATAAAGATCGTATGTAAAACTGTAAATTTGAATGATCCCCTATAGATTAGGTTTACAAGTTTAACAAAGGTCTTCACTTACAAATAAAGATCGTATGTAAAACTACAAATTTAAATGATCCCTTATAAATTGAGTTTACAAGTTTAACAATAACTTGGGGATACTCAAAGTTCATTATGTCGAGAGACATTTCCACACTTAAATATGAGTGAGTTATGTAATGTGGTTAATGCTTATCTAAACAAATTCAATATATATTAGTTTATTTAAAAAAATAAATTTAAAATTTTATTTATCCATCATATATTCTAAAAAAATAAATTTAAAATTTTATTTATCCATCGTATATTCTAAAAAAATTAAAAAGGTATAGATATTTTCATTACCTAAATTAAAAGTTATATTTTCAAAACAATCCATAAAAGATATCATAAAAGAGTTACATTTTGAAACCATCCATAAAAGGCATCAAGTACCTCAATTAAAACTTCAACAAAACATCATAAAATAATGTTCATCATCTCTTATGATATAGAAAACAAAAACATACAACCATTAAAAAAAATAGAAAAGTCTCAATAGAAGATTATATAACTATCATTCTTGGATATCACAAGGGGGTTACCTCAAACAATTTCTACCATTTTTGTCAGGTATTTGGCTAATTTCATGCTAGCAAGTGCCCAATTCGAATCCCAATCCCCTTGGATGAATTGCACTGGTCTACCTGATGGGTTTACTAGGGATGGCATTAACAAATGTGGGGAAGCATCCCTTGAGTTTATTGCGAGGTTTTCTTTGGGAAAAAAAATAACTATCATTTTCATAGGAAGGATATCCTCAACCCCATCTCGAGAATATGACAATGAAAGAGAACTTGGTTATTTACTACAAGCCTACTTATAAGACTCCGTTGGCTTCTTTATAATGTTCCTTATAGATATGATGAAAGTGTAAATACTAGAATTTGGACTTCAACTCTGCTACACGTTGAAGGATTCCATGAAGCTCTATACTTCTTTGCTCCCTTGAACCATATATATATATATATATATATATTATTGGAGAAAAAAATTTCCTTCAACTCTAACATATTAAGTGTTTAGAGTGAGGAAGTTGGTACCTTGCGAGCACCTTATGGATTTCCCCCCTCTTTCCTAGTTTTCCAGATGGAGGAAGATATTAACCTTTAGTTGTAATAACCACTAGTAACCTCGTAGGACTCGATGATAATGGATCCCATGACCTCCTTGAGAATTATTCCTTAGTGGAAAGGGTCAAACCAATTGAAATTTACCTTAGGGATAAACCACATACCTCTATTTTTTTTCCAAGGAAAACCTTATGAGGAAACCTAATGGATGTTTATTCACATTCATGGATGTCATGCTTATTAAACCCACTGACATAGAAAAGTACATCTCACTTAGGGAGATTCAAACTAGGCACCTATATATTGACATGGAACTACCCAAATTCCCAACAACATTGGTTACAATTGGTTGACTTAACCCCTTGGGATAACCCCCCCGCCCCCCAACACACACACACATATATCGCATGCAAAATGTCCCCGGGGAAACCCACAAGGTGCTTCTTCACATTCCATGAATGACACTTGGGTAAATTCCATTAGAGTACAACATGTACTCCTAACCTTGAGGTGCTGTATCGTACTTGAACCCATGATGTCTCAATGATATCTGCCTTTGGTTCAAATTGATTGAGCTAATTGACTAGGCTTATACATATATAAATTTAGGAAACCCTCAAAGCACTTTTTCACATTTCGTGAATGTTACTTAGGGTAAATGTCCCCATAGGATAACATGTACATCTAACTTGAAGGATGCTTGGTTGATTCAATGTCTGATCTCCTTTTCTAATACAACTTCATCATGACAAATGTGTGTGTGTGGATTTTTTCCATGGAAAAATTTCTTAGGAAAACCTTCCAAGTGTTTCCTTACATTCCATGAATGGTAATCAGGGTAAATGTCGACATCGGACAACATGCATTCTTAACCATGAGGGACCTAGGTGGATTGTACCTCATGATCTCCTTGGCCTAGTGTGTGTGTGTGTGTATAATGGAAACTTCACGTGATTTCTCCCTCTTCCTTGGAATATTCTGAATGAGGATGGTGTTAACTACTAACCGCAAGAGCCATTGGTAACCATAAGGGACTTAACCATATTGAAACATGTGACCTCCCCATTGTCACCATGTTTTTGACAAGTGGTCCAATTAATTGAGCTAACTCTTGGGACTTATATATATATATATATATATATAGATATAGATATATATGGAATTTCCCCATTTCGAGGATGCTATCTAGTGTAAAGCATCTGGAGTAGACTTAGTGCACAAAACCTTGTGGGAATCAAACTACGGACCTGCATAGTGCACCACCATATTACAAATAACACCTTGGAAATAGTGGCACTAATTGATTGAGCTAATTAGTGGGGCTATACATATATACATACATACATATAATGTTTTTGTTATGGAAAGAACCTTTGAAATAACATATATAATAACTAGAGCATGCACAGTGTACATAAGATGTAAACATGGAGCACAACAACAAAATAGCTAAGAGAGGAGAGTTATACAATAATTCCTTAAGTATGAGGAGAACCTCTTCCAAATAACTCCAATACATTCATTAATCCAAATCATAGGCTTCCTTAATAATGACCATTTTGACCTCTATATATACCTATTCACACTCTTGTACATATGAACCCTTTATTAAACCGACCATTTTTTTATTACATATATTTACTCCATTACATGTACATTTAACCTCATGCATGTTTCAAATCGATCAAACACTCTAACAATTTGTCTATAACTCACTTGATTTTATATTAAAATTGATTACTGAATGAAAAAAAAAAAATGTTAAGATATTTACATTCATAGCAGAGAAAAGTATGAAGATTTACAATAATTATGCAAACTAGAAATCACAATTACACCATACAATTTGTTATGTATTGTGTTTGTATCGAAGTTTTTGTTTTGGTTTTTAAACATACATTTCCTCTTTTCCAATACAATTAACATGTAACAAAGCTATACAACACAGGGAGAGGATTCCATAATTTAAGGACAAGAGGAAGCCCAGTTTTCTCTACGTTTAAAAATCGTTGTTAATCAAAATAGTCTTCCATTTCTTTAACGTACCGAGATACCATTCTTAGTTCATGCACATCTTTAAATAAAAATAAGAACTACAAATTACGGAGACTGGACTCCATATAGATCCTTCACGTTAAGATTATGTTAAGATTATGTTGAGGAAGAAAAATATATTTTACTAAAAGTCGTTCATACATTTTGATAAAAAGATGGAACATCACTATTTTTTTTTAATAGGCGAAGTGGTCAAATTCATATTCTAGCGAGGGGTGTGGGTTCTAATCCCCTTGCCTAAGGAAATGTTTCAATTTTACAATTTTAGACAAAAAGTGATTTCCTTAAAAATAAAGGTAAAGGTAAATGTGTTTGCATGGTTACACATTTATAGATTTTGGTGTTGGATATGGTGGTAAATGTCGTTTGAGATATGGTGGAAAATATTTCAATTTTATAAAAAAAAATGTTTTTGGTACATGTGTTTGGATAATCACACAATGTTGAATAGGATGCATTGATTTTAGTGTTAGGTATGGTGCATTAATTTCAATGTGTAAGATTGAAGTTCATATTTCTTATCACTAAATATGTTGACTTAGTTTGTAAAGTAGATAAATTTGAATATGGTTTATTAATGTTAATGTTTTGTATGGTTCATTGATTTCAATGATGAATATTGAAAGTTATCTTTCCTCCCATGTACCATGTTGAGATTGTTTAGAAAGTGGATAAATTTGAACTTTGGACATGTATGGTGGATTGATTTCAATGTTTTATATGTTTAATATTTTTAAAATTTTTAACATTTTTGATGTATTTTATGTTCACTCTTTGTTATAGGGTGCTATTTACAATATGGTGGAATAATTCATAACATTACGTCCTTTTATAATTAGAAAATGAACACAAATGTACAATGTAAGAAGCTAAACATAAGAATTTGTTAGGGGTTATAAAGATAAAATGTTGAAACATATGACTGATTGACAAAATGAAAATTAAATATGACATAAAAATGAACAACAAAGAGTGTGACAACAAAGTCAGTTGCGACAAATGGTGTCTTGACCAACAACAAGAACATGGAAGACAAAATTGAGAATGTGTTGTGTCAACACAACACCCTCCACAATTTCTTCTATTCACTTCTAAACACCATTACTCTAAGAGAATAAATTTCCCCCCTGCTATTACTTTTTGCTACTAGAAAACCTTCTAAAATATTCCATGCAAATGTTAAAGTCCAAGTTCCTCTTCTTTCCCTCCAAACTTGGCCATTTTGAGCATTTTTTGAAGATAAATTTGTCTCACTAATACACAATGTATGTAAATTCTAACCTTGTACAATATCTACTACAAACTGATATTCAGAAAAGAACAGAAAATATACAATGGCAAATACAAACATTACACAGAGATTTTTCACCTGGAAACCCAAACCGGGAAAACCAGCATATATTATATTCATACATTGTGTTACATTGTTTACAATACAATAT
>SNQJ01S0121443.1:20306-41149 GCA_010110895.2 Picea sitchensis | reverse complement strand
TGGAGGGGCTCATGATGAACATCCCATATGCCTCTATTGATGATATCTCGAGACATTACCAGTGCCACACAATGGATGTGTCTACTTCCATCGGTCGAATTCTCCGTAGAGTAGCATGATCAATCACATGTTATAGTGAGAAGAATCCTTGATGCTCTATTGTGTATGAATCCATGTGCTTCACATTTTTGATATTTTGGTCTTTGGACAAAAACACTTTTTGTAAAACTTTTATTGTTATATATATATGAGGCTTCTACAGGCTTACTTGTTGTATATACAAAGTGTGATTGGATTTTATAAATGTCTCAAATGTCTTTCTAACACATAATTAGCCAATGTGTCCATTAATGTATTTAGACATCTAGGAATGTGTTGATATTCAATGTAATCAAAATGATGTTCCAAGAGGCGAATTCATAAATATACCCTTAACAATGTAGGACTTCGAATGGAGTAAACATTACTGAACTGTAGGACTACTAACTATGAATCGATACATACAATAAGATGATGGATTCCAAGTGAAACAACGTTGGTCAATAATTCGATGACTGCACTGTATTCCACAATATTTTTAGTTGCACGACCAAGGTAAACACCATGTAAACTAATCAATTCATTTGTAGGTGCATAGATTTCCCAAGCAGCAGATGCTAAGTTCTGAGTACTGCGACTAGCGCCATCAACGAAGCCAATCTAGGGTAGCGAAGACACCGACATCTGGAAACCAAGCACAACGCAAGGTAAGCAACTGAAGTTTGAAACCAAACAACGAAAAAACACACAAGAGTATGATACATTAAAATACAAGCACTCATGCACAAATGACTTAAGAATAATACTTATTTAAGTAAAGCCCATTTATGGGTTAACTCAAGGGGATTCCATCATAATCAAATAGCTCATAAGTTCCTTTCTCCTACACTCGTTTGACAATGTAAGGACCTCGCCACATGGCTTCAAATTTACCGCCCCCTAGAAAATCACAATCTTGCTCGTAAAGGAGAACTAGATCACCTTCAGAAAAAACATGTGGCTTGACATGTTTTTCATATTGGGATTTAACACGTTTCTTCTAAGTTTCAATAACTAAGGCGACATCGCGATGGGTCTCATCTAGTTGCATCAAATACAAACGACGCTCCTCTTCCGTAGAGGTGTTAGGGAGAAGTTCAATGGCTAGTTTCAAAGACGATATTTCACATTCAATCGACAAGATGGATTCGATACCATAAACTAACTGGAAAGGTGTAAACCCCGTGGAAGACTTGAAGGATGTCCGATAGGCCCATAATGCTGAGAACAACATCGTGTGCCATTTTTCTTATGAATTCCTATCATTCGTCGAAGCATAATAATGAGAACTTTGTTGATTGCTTCAACCTGGCTATTGGCCTGTGGATAATAGGGGGTTGAGTTTTCATGGCGAATACCCAACTTTTCAGTAAGTTCATACATCATAAAATTCTGAAAATGACTACCATGATCAGTAACGATGGCTTGAGGGACACCAAACCGAGTAATGATATGATTGAATATGAACAATTCTGTAGTTTTCCTGGTGTTATCAAATGTAGGCATTGCCTCGACCCATTTAGTGAAATAGTCCACAACTACAATGATGTATCCATGCCCCTCGGATGAGTGAGGGTTACATGCCATGAAGTAAATGCCCCATTTGGTGAATGGACCAACGAAAACTACAGGATGTAAGGGAGCGGGATGCGATCTTAGCTTGTTATTATAAGTTTGGCAAGCATGGAATTTCTGGATGACAGTAATGCAATCCTTAAACAAAGAAGGCCAAAAATAACCCGCTCGTAAGATATTTTGGGCAGTGGCATACCTAGACATATGACTGCCACAGGATCTAGAGTGACAGTCATTCAAATCTTTCTCAGCTTCATCGTAGGTGAGACATCATCAAAAAATGGAATCAAAATCACGGCGGTAAAGGGTATCATGAAGAATGATGTATTGGCGGGCTTGATATCATATACGACGATGATATGTACTAGATAGATCAGGCTGGAAAGTTTGAGTTTGGAGATAGATAATAATATCTCCATACCATACGCCATCAGAACTGATCAGAAAAAGGGATTTGTCAGGCAAGGAATCCTCTGCCACATTTTCTGTCTCAGTAGAGGGAAGGTCACATATCAGTTCGGCAAAAACCAAATATTTATTTGACTTAGCACATTCAAACTCCAAGTCAAACTCCTAGAGAATCACTATCCATTTGGAGTACTTTCCCCCTAGAAATTGTTGAGTAAGGATATGTTGCATGGGGTTGCAATCGAAAATAATAGTGGTTCTGTGTAATAAAATATAATGACGAAAATGTTGGACAACTTGAACAACTACCAAGGCCAGTTTCTCCACATGTAGGTATTTGGTTTTGGTAGTCATGAGACTCCGACTCAAATAGTATATCACATGTTCGTCATGTGAATCATCCTCTTGGAGTAAGACCATAGCAATGGTAGAGTCCGAAGCAGCTAAGTAGAGGAATTAATCTCGGCTATAGCTAGGGGGAAACAATATTGGTATATGGGTTAAGGCAAGTTTCAAAGCTTCAAATGATTTGTTTGCAGTATCATCCCATGCAAACTCATAACCTTTCTTGAGTAGATGAGTGAATCCTTTCGTTAGTTCAGTGTAATTGGGGATGAAACAACACAAAAAATTTGCCTTCCCTTACAAACTTTGCAGCTGGCGTAGTGTGGAAGGAAGAGGTAGATTAAGAATAGCCTCAACCTTCAAGGGGTCTACTCGAATCCCGTGTATCGACACGATAAAACCAAGAAGTTGGATAGAATCCACACAAAAAAGACATTTGTGTGGGTTCAAATGTATACGATAATAACAATAACGTACAAAAATGGCCCTTAAATGTGCCCGGTGATCTTGGCGACGCATGGAATGCGCCGAGAGATCGTCAAGATAGGGTTGCACAATGTGCTTAATATCATGGAAAGCGTAAGACATATCACGCTGAAAGGTCGCACCAACATTATTGATACCAAAGGGTAATTTCCGATAGGCAAAGGTTCCCCAAGGGAAAATAAAAGAAGTCTTCTGTTGATCCGCTAGTAAAATATTAATTTGATTATAGCCAGAGAAACCATCCATTAAAGAGACGATTTTTCTCCCGGCACAGTCGTTAATGATCTGGTCAACGAAAGAGGTTGGGTAATTGTCCTTAGGACAAGCCTTATTTATGTCCCTATAATCTACGCAAACACGAATGGTACCTTGTTACATATTTAGCAGAACAAGATTGGATACCCAATCAGTCAAAGCCACAAGATAGATAAATCCAGTTTTATGAAGTTTTTCAACCTCAATCTTGATAACAACAACTTTACGTGGATGGAATGGGTGAATTCTCTCATGAAAGGGTTTAGCGTTCAGATACATCTTAATCTCATGTACAACGATATCATGGTCAATACCTAGAATTTCTTCATAACTCCAGGCGAAAACTTCACAAAATTCTTGGAAAAGGGCTTTATAAGTGTGGACCTCATCAATAGAACATGAGGCCCTGGTATGAACATTCTCCATGACTCCAGGTTTAATAGATATGTCAAGAGGGATGGTGGGTGAAATGTTACTCAAGTTCCCTTTGTACAAGACATTGTGTGTTGACTCGAGAACTGAATAAATAACAATAATGGTCGACAAAGTCGAAACCCGTTGGTAACTTTCTATGGTATCATGTTCTAGGAAGAGAATGGAGCGATGATGTCCATCGTCCCATGGGGTATATTCCATATACATGACTAAAATGATCATCTCATCAATAGGAAATATCACATGGAACGAATCAGGAGATGAATCACAGAGAGAAGGGGGAGAGGGGGTTGCCGATTAAATAGCTTGATAAGTAGATTCGACCAGACTTAAAGGCATCTTGTCGCTGTAACGAAGGTAATCACTAGAGATAGGTAATACCCATGGTTCATATGAATCAAGGGTTTCACGAACAATGGTTGAGATCATGTTAATTGAGGCAACAAAAGGAGGGGGAATATCAGGTGGTGGGATTGGAAATTTACCCATCAAAGTTGAATCTTAGGGAAAGCGAAGCTAGGATGAAAATGGAAGGAGTAAGAGGAATTTAAACGGTATGTTTCCTATATATTGTTAGATAGTAAACTCAATAGTTATAGCTTAGGGAAAGCGTCATATTCTGTTTTGTTTTGTTCTAGATCTAGGTGGATCTAGGGAGATATGTTTATGTCCACATTTACCGATAAGTCCGATAAAAAAATTGGCAACCATACTGGGGATTATAACCAAAGCCTTGATGTCACAAGGTCCCCTCTCAATGACCCTTTTCTCCAACACACACACTTTCTCCAACCTTGAATGACGAAGATCCACAATGACTTGATGAACTGAAATGAATCCCTCAAGTATGAACTGAAGTAGAATTCCTCATCCAATTCTTAGCCTATTCAATATTAATCTTGCTTGAATCAACCTTAGCCTTTTCCATGAGAGATCCCTCTTTATATAGGGGAAAGAGAGATGGTTGAATATATTAGGATGATCCCACCAAATCAGAAAGGTGAGTAAGATCCAAACCATTCGGATGCCACCTCATCTTCTAGAAGATCCCCTCCTAAAAATTTCATGAAACTTGACCTTTTCTTAGTCTTTTGACATCATCACACCCTAGCTATAGAGCAGCCTGCAGAGACATCACAACCCAGCTTCAGAGCAGAGGGAGACGATCAGGCATCGTCTCACCCTGTGTATGGTGCATCCTGCGATGACCCTCCTTAATAGGGTTTTTGATAAGAGAGAGTCAATCACTTTCCTCATGGAGAAAGGCTCTTCTTGGGAACATGAACACATGTTTGTTAATGGATCACCAGGGTTACCAAAATAATGTGTAACAATCACTACATCTAAAGATGCCATCTTCTTGAAACATTTGGACTCATCATGACCATCTTTCCCACAAAAGTTGCAATTTTTGTCAGTCTTCTTATTTTTAGAATTCACTCCTTTATCACCATTAGGAGTTGAAGCTGTCTGAGTGGGTTTGGGACCCTTGTTTTGATTGTTGTTGTGGCGAGGATATTTCTTATTGGGATTCTTGGGTTTATTTTTCTGTTGGTCAACTAAGGCTTTGTTGGAGGTACCTACAGTGCTGATCACTCCAAGTTGTACAAGATTATCTGGGTCTCTAATCAAAGCATCACAAAAAGACTCAAGAGTGGGTTTTTGATAAGATTTCCCTAGAGCCTCTCTCATGGAATAAAAGGTAGATACAAATAAAGAATATGCAGTACCTAGATTAGAAACAAGAATATAGATGCAACATTCTTCCTCTAACTTTATGGTACACTATTCACATAAAATTCTAACTGTCTTAAACTTAGATAGATAGTATTAAATGCAATAAAAATAATTTGGACTAAAAGTCAATATCTGATTTTCTTAATGATGTGCTCGAATAATACCGTGTTTACCAAACAAAGATTTGATATTTTTCCAAGCTTCATCGGGGTCATCAATTTCTTGAAGGTGGAACCTTAAATCAAGAGAGATTGGCATTCCGATCAGTCCACGTGCTTCACCATTCCTATTATCCCATTTAGATTTCTTTTCATCATCAGTGGGTTCTTTTTCCTTTCCCAAGGTAATCTGGTACAAACCTTTACTTCTTAATAAATCCTCCAGATGAAATTTCCATTGGAAGTAGTTGGTGCCGGTAAGAAAAATATCACTGGAACAAGACATATTAAATATGTAGATAATATGGATTAAAAACTTGAAACTGATGATATGGATGGAAAGATCTCGAAAATTTAGGGGGTTTTAAAAAAAACGACACTGAAAATGGAATTCGGATGTGAAAGCTATGCCCTCACTTTTACAAATAGGTTGCTTTATGAAGTGACCCACTTTTATAAAAAAAAGCGGGGATCACTTTTACAATGAAGTTACTTTATAAAAAAAAGTTTCATGCAAAATAAATAACTTTAAAATAAAATATTAAAGTTACTTATAATGATTCACTTTTATACTTGAAGTGAAATACACTTTACAATGGATGCATGATTTTTTTTTTTAAAAAGTAACAAAAAAGAGACTTGATATTGTATTGTTTAGAAGGAGGATTGGGGGTGTTGTTGTTGTTGAATATTGCCTTGGCGAGCGTGCTAAAAATAAACTCTTTTCACACAAGAATTTGTTTTTCTTCTCGATGGAAACAAGGGTTATATCTCGGTTAGCTTACCCAGAAAATGCACCTTTTCCTATCTATTTCTGATTTTCTGAGATCACACAGGGTGCGGGGAAAAGAGCATATGCAGATCTAAAAGAGTAGAAAACCATAAACAAACAATACAAATAGAAAAAAAACCGAAATAATACAAATTAAAAAACGGCGTATTCAGGCTTTATACCTTCGGATCTGACTGAAATAGCCATATCTTGGGCAAACAAAAAACTTTTCGAGTGAAACAAAAAGTATTCATGACTGAAAAGAGCACTCTAGATGAAATGGAATAGTCTTCTCAGATGATAAATGTATGGAAATAGAATAAACCAGGTATGAGGTAATTCGACTTCACGATCTCGATCTACAATGAGAGTGGGTCTTCAAACAAGCTTTGACACCATGTTTGACAACACAGGTATTCCAATAGAGGATGAACACTTTCAGTAACCACTCACACAACCAAATCAAATATCAACACATCGATGTTTTGACATGGTAAAAATCCTACGAGGAAACATCCATGGACCCAACCAATGCAACCACTTGGAGCAGTTTATTAATGTAAAAGAAAACGATTACAGAGAGATTTTATAAGAGAGTTTTTCACAATCGATCATCGGAAAATGACCCTCCATGATCTTTAAATAGAGATCATGGACCAATCAAGTCTTAAGCCACATATCAATGTAGCCATTAATATTGAGGAGAATATGAACTGTCAAATCACTCTATGTCAGGAACATATTGTTAAGAACCAAATATCAATATAGAATAGAAAAACCTCAGAATAAGTACTCAACGCCTTGAAAAAGAGAGAATTTCAGAAAATAAGCCTCTTCGAGGGGGCAACCTCCTTTTACCCCACATAAATGTTCAAGTACAAGATGATGCCAAATGAAAATATCTCCTTGGTATATATAGGAGACTAGGAGGTATAATTACAACTAATGGAATAAAGTCGACATAAATAAAATAACATTACTAATGTAATATGCCCCAATTAAGGGGAAATGAGCCAATATTAGGACTTAACATGCCCCTCCCCTTGAGACAAGTGTTGTCCGCAGCGCTTGAGTAACTCTGGATGCTTCTATATAAAAGACTCATCTTCCCAAGTGGAATCTTCAGCCGGTAGTTTCCTCCATTTAATGAGATACTCTGAAATGGATCATCTTCACCAGAGTTTCTCCATTTAATGAGATACCAAATCGATCTATTCCTTATCGACCTAATTTTTGTGTTAGTGATGGATTCAGGATCCAATATGATTTTTCCTTCCCTCGCCAAGTTCGAAATATAGTTTGAATTGGGATCTTGTCGGCCATAACCTTCTTTTTAAGCATGAAACATGGAAAACCGGGTGTACTGCGAATATGCAAGTAACTCCAATTTGTATTCCATAGTACCAATCTTTTGCAACAATCTTTTATATGACCATATATTTTGGTGATAATTTATCCTTTGGATTTTCTTAAGGGACATCTGTTTGTAGGCTGGTTGTAGTCTTAAAATACCCAACTCTCTACTTCAAAACTTCTTCACTCATGATGTTGATCCGCTTGTTGCTTCATGTGATTCGCGCCATGGTCAGTTGTCCCTTTATGTAAGTTTTAAACCCCGCCGGCAAGCAATGCATATATATTCTTAAGCAATACAGAAATTAATCAATGGCTCATACACAATGTAGATCTTTACTAGAAACCCTCAACCGGGGAAAAACCTTTTTCATTATATCAATTTCACCATTCACAATAAAAAAAAATAGGTATAAATTATTGAAAAAAATGTCAAAATTCTCTTTTCTAGATTAGTTTCATTATATATATATAACTTTTAAAAAAAAAAAAAAAAAAGCAAAATCCGCTAAAATAGCAATAACCGCCCAAAAACCTAGCACGGACTACCGTGACGCAGCTTGTAAAGGCACTCCACACACACACACATGCAAAGAATATAACACATACCAACATGGTCAAGTTGTCCTTTTAAGATTTGAGAACTTGTTGTTGATGTTCGATGCGATCTTCCATCGCTGAACCTTAGATTTTATTTTAAAGAAGAAGTGATGAAGGAGGGTGGTATCCATGAGCGCCAAATGGTGTCATTTTTGTTGTAGTATGAAAGGAAGTGTTATACTCACCATTCTGCCAAGGGTAAATCCATTTGAACCATTGTGTTTGTTTATCGAGAGAAAGAAACGTAAGGTAGCCTTCCATACATCCTGCTCATCATCTCAGTTTTTCCATCAAATTGAGGATGATAGGATGAGCTATGAGCCAATTGAGTACCTAAACAAGAAAAATAATTTTGTCCAAAAATGTCCAATGAAGATGGATCTCCGCCACTTACAATAATCTTTAATGCCATGTAGCTTTTGAACTATCGCCATGAATGTGGTGGCAAATGTACTAGCTTGAAGGGATGAGAGACAATAGTGTGCTGCATTCTGGTCACGCATCAATAATCACCATGATGACACTTTTCCTTTAGACTTGCACCCTATGATGAAATCCATGGAAACTTCTTCCTCCCGACACTGGACTTGGGATGGCTAATGGTTGTCAAAGACTGGGTCTTAATTACTTCCACCTTTTATTTTGTTGCTGTATAAACCAAAATTTTGCAACAAACCTTTGGAACATCTGTACTTTAAGGCCATCCCAAAAAATCCTTCTTGGCTCATGGTAGGTTTTCAAAAAATCCTAAGTGCCTTCCTACTAGAGAGGTGTGCAACTCCAATAGTAACTTTTGTTTGCTGGGGAGTTCTTACGTAAATATAAGTGGATCTTTGTACCATAGTGAATCATTTTTCCATGTAAATGTATCCCATGCACTGAACTTAATGCAACCTTTTTGAAGGAGAGTCCACACTTTTCATCATTCTTCCAAATTAATCCCTTGCTTCTATTATCCAATCTGGTTGAATGATCGAGATAGCACGTAGAAGGGCTTCAACATATTCATCCTTTCTTAGGAGTGCATCTATCACAACATTTTTCTTCCTCTTTTATATAGATGATTTCCAAAATCATAATCCAACATCTTGGTTTACCCATTTTGTTCTTGAAGATAGTGTTTGTTCCAAGAAGTATTTAAGATTATCATGATCCGTTTTGACCTTAAAGTGCCTAACTACTATTAGGTAAGGGATGCCATTTCTTCAATGCATGGTATTTCCATCATTTCCTTCACAAAATGGGTTTGTGTAAGTCCTTTATTTTGAGTGGTCGACTTTCAAAAATCTAGGGGCCTTCTTTCTTGCATTAAGACAACACCAATTCCATTTCCCGAGAGGCATCACATTCCACAAATAAAGGTTTTAGTCCGAGTGGTCAATATAGGATCTTTGCACATCACCTCTTAAGTTGTTCAAAATATTTAGTTTCCTCCGAAGTCCAAGGAAATGCATCCTCTTAGTTAGTGGCCTCTAAAGGTGTTGCTATTCTTCCATAGTGTCAACAAACTTATGGTAGTAACCGCCTAACCCAAAATCCTCTAAGATTCTTCAATGTTTTGGGACCAGCCACCATCATGGTTCTAATCTTGTTAGGGTCTACCTGACACCTTCTATGAGATACAATATGACCCAAATATTCTACCTCCTTCACTCCAAAGAAACATTTGATGGTTTGGCATATAGTTGTTGCTCCTTTTTAGTAGTTGTAGCACCTTGTCAACACATGATCACGATGATCTTCCCAAGACTTTCTATAGATTAGTATATCAACAAAAATACTAACACAAATTTCAAGGAAGGGCTTGAGAATGGAATTCATCAACTCCCTTGGAATGTGGAAGGTGCATTTGTAAGTCCAAAAGGTATGACCAAAAATTCAAAATGGCCCTCATGAGTTCTAAATGCTATTTTTGGGATATGTTCTTCCTTCATTCTAATCCGAAGATACCCTGAACGAAGATCCACCTTTAGAAATAGATTGCTCCATGTAGTTCATTTGCATCAATTCATCAATGAAGGGAATGTTAAAACTTCATCTTTAATAGTGATCTTGTTGAAATCAGATAACTGGACACGCCATGAGCTATCTTTCTTGAATACCATTAACACAGTAAGAACTTACAGGGTCTAATAATGCTAGTCTCTAACATTTCTTTAACCATAAGCTCAATTTCACTCTTCCGCAAGGGTATCTATATGGTATGATGTTAGAGGAACACCCCAAGAATTAGGTGAATTTCATGATCAAGGATTTTGAGTGGGTAACACCTCGGGAATATATTCAACATTGAATGCTTATCAATGATCCTTGAGATATAGAGGAATATATGGCTTATATGTTTGAACATCTAGTGAGCATAGCTGTGCACTAACTCCTTGATGCCCATTTTCAATAATTTGTCACATTAGAGCTTATCACCCATCGTGCTTCCTTGTGATACCTCTTAACTCAATTTCTCCTTCCAATGAAAATTCCATGAAAAGTTCTGAAAATTAAGCCACTATTCCTAATGATTGTAAATCCATTGATTCCTATTACAACATCAACATCAACAAAACCCATGGGTATAACAATAATTGGACTATTCATTACATATTCCCCATAAAGATTGATCTTATTGCATTTTCCGAGCAATTGATATTCCCTCCATCTGCAATATATATACTTGAAACTATGGCACTGGATATATAAAGGAATTGAGAGATTTGGATAATTTATAGTGAATGAAATTATGAGTATTTCCAAAATCAATTAAGACTATTACCTTTTTCTTTTGATGTACCCTCTTCTCGATCTTGAGGGTTTGAGGAGTTAATTTCAACCAATGCATTACATGATATCATGGAGTCAACCTTTAGATGAAATTGCTTCAATGCTTTTCATCTTGAGATGGTTCTTGTTCTTGTTCTTTCTTCCTCTTCACACCATGTAGAACAATTTATTCTCACCACACTTATGTCCCTAATGTTCTGATGTCACAATTAAAAGCATAAACCTTTTGCTTTTCTTTCCTCCACTAGAGTTGATGTGTCAACCTTGTAGGTTGAGGTGTTTTTAGGAAGAAGGAGCATTATTCTATAGATGATGTAAGGATTGGTCCTTCTAGTAGCCATAGCCATATTTTTACTTTCAACATTTCTTGCCACCTTAAATGCATTCTCCAATGATTTGGGTTCCCAAAGGCGAACCTCATGTTGAATGTTATCCTTTAAAGTTACTATGAATACATAAATCAAGTGCTCATCTGAAATATCTGTTACCTTTATATTCAATCTTTGGATGTTCTCAATGTGCTTAGTAACTGAACCCTTTTGCTTGAGATTTATCAATTGGCTAAAGAAGGTATTGCTCCTTGTATCCTCATAGTGTGCTATCATTTCTTCTGTGAAAATTGTCCAAGTGACAAGTGATTTGCGAGAACAAAGCCATAGATACCATGCAAATTGATTGGGTTCTAAATATAAAGAAGCAATTCATACCTTTTGTGTATGTGGCACATTATGTAGATCAAAGAATTGCTCCATATGAAGTATCAATGTGATTGGGTCCTTGCCATCAAAATTCCTCATATTGATCTTAGGAACATGGTTGGTCTTCAACCCAAAGTTGGAGTTTCTCCATTCTTGATTCACCTTCCTTGTGTCCTCATCATGAATTTCATGGGATACATTTTCACTTTCAGGTGTCCTCTCTATTAGTAAATTTTTCAATCCTTCCATGATCTCCCCTTTTAAAGCGTCCATATTAGTATTTATTGCCTCAAACTTAGCTTCTGTTGAATCCATCATCTCTTGTAGTTCATATTTTGTTACTGTCTTATTTTGTAAATCATTTATGTCCCTACGCATTTCTTCACCTTCATCAAGAGTCCAAGTAGGATTGTCTGGAGGCTTATTTGGTGTAGAAGTTCCCTTTTTTGGTGGCATGTTGTTCAAGTATCACTTTAAACCTTGATTTTGAGGTGGTTCTGCTAGAAAATATTCCTTTTATTGTATCTCCAAAATTCCGGCCCTTCTGAGTATGCAATTTTATTTTTATAGGTCTCTGATACTTCTTCTCTTCAATGCCATAGGTCTGATAAAAATTGAATGTGCCAAGTGGAATTTAGAGTAACTTCCTCACAACTTGCTGATTTTTGGCCTTCCCAATAGATCTCACTTGTATAGCATGCCCCGCACAAAATAATTGATATAAAATTATGAAACTTGTACCAGAACTACTACGGTATTTCCACTATCCAATGAAACTTTTCTCACTCAATTTGGATACTCTAGGAAGAATTTATGATTATTTTACTCGGAACAACTGCTTGAGACTAGTCAATAGAACTAGTCAGATACGCTATCTTCCACAGGGCGTATCTACAAATTTATGATGACCCAAATGCTGAAATTGCTACCACAGATACCTTACTAATTTCTAAGAATATACTACAGAGTTCAGGGTCTGAAACGTTACAAATTTTTTTTTATAGCAAAAATTCTGCAATGACGCAATTCAATATGATTCCAAAACCCTATCTTGCAAAGGTTGTATCTCTAAAAGTATAAGGCCCTAGGCGCTAAATATTTAAACCAATGTAAATTTATCCGTCTACTAAATATCCTCCAAGCCGTTCCTTCTGAATCGTTGTAGAAAACAATTTATAGCAAAAATTCTATGGTGTCTCATATGTAGCAACGAAACCCCAAGACCTCGAGCTCTGATACCATATGTTAAGAACCAAATATCAATATAGAATAGAAAAACCTCAGAATAAGTACTCAACACCTTGAAAAAGAGAGAATTTCAGATAATAAGGCTCTTCGAGGGGGCAACCTCCTTTTACCCCACATAAGTGTTCAAGTACAAGATGATTCCAAATGAAAATGTCTCCTTGGTATATATAGGAGACTAGGAGGTATAATTACAACTAATGGAATAAAGCCGACATAAATAAAATAATATTACTAATGTAATATGCCCCAATTAAGGGGAAATGAGCCAATATTAGGGCTTAACACATATCATGACTATTGGATTTCCTAACTACAAATGCATACTAATGCATACTAAAGAAACACACTAAGAAACACACTTTTACCTAACGACACATTATATCAAGTAGCTCTTAACTAACTCCTAAGTATCTAAATATCCTAACATGGAGAAATATTAATGCAAGGAGGTAAACCCATAGTCTTTGAGATTAGGAATCTTAGTGAGTTAGAGAGACTCTACTCTATCTATGACAAAGAAATGTTGGATATCATGCATGCCTTGACAAAATTCAGACAATACTTAGTTGGAAACAGATTCGTGCTGAAAACCAATCACAATAGCTTGAAGTATTTCTTGTATCAAAAAGATATCAGTGGGAGATAGTTGAAATGGGTTTCAAAGATCCAATCTTTTGATTTTGACATTGAGTATGTTAAAGGAAAGAATAATGTCATAGAAAATGATTTATCCAGGAATCCAACGAGTTGTTCGATGATAGACATATCTACAGATTGGAAGACACACTTTCTAGTTGAGTATTCCAAGAACAAATTTTCTTGGGAGGTAATGGATGGGAAAGTGATAGATGAGATATACCGGGTATTGGACGATGTCATTTTCTACAAAGAACGGATCTACTTAGTTCCAAAATCTAGAATGAAGGAAAAGACTTTGAAGGACAATCATGATTCACCCCTATCAGGACATCAAGGGTACTTCAAGACTTACATCCAGATTAGGGAGAGATTCACATGGAAGGGTCTCAAGGATGATATAGAGAGACACATCCGAGAGTGTGTGACTTGTTAGTAGAAAAATTACAAGCAGGCACACCCGACAGGGTTACTTCAACCTCTACCCATTCTAGAACAAAAACGAGAGAGAATTTCCATGGAATTCATCACAGTAATACCTAGGGTGCAAGGTAGAGACTATATTGTTTTGGTGGTCGACATACTGACTAAGTTTTCACACTTAATTTCCATACCCACTAAGTATAAGGCCACCCAAGTGGAAAAGTTATTATTTAGAGAGATTTTTAGACTGCATGGGTTTCCCCAATAGATAGTCAGCGATAGAGATGGACCCTTCATCATCACATTCTGGTAGGAGTTGTTCAAGATAGTGGGCACAAATTTGGCTACGAGTTCAATTACCATCCACAAATCGAGGGGAAAACAAAGATAGTTAATACATGGGTGGAAGGGTACCTGGGGAACTATTTAGGGGGACAACAACACACATGGGTAAAGTGGCTTCATCTGGGGGAGTATTACTAGAACACAACATATCGCATGTCCATCAGGATGACACATTTTAGAGCCTTTTACAAATATGATGCACCATCATTCATGGAGACAGTATTTGGGGATAGTAGGGCTCCGAGAGCCAAGAATTGGATATTGGAGAGCCATAAAATTATTAAAACAATGAAGGAAAATATGCAAGAACCACAGAACCAACTTAATATATATGCAAATAGACAAAGAGTAGAGAAAATTTTTGAGGTGGGGGATCTGGTATTTCTGAGACTTCAGCGATACAAATAATCTTCCATGAAGAAGAGTGGGGAAGAAAACATGAAACCCTAGTTCTATGGGCCTTACAGGATCACCCAGAGGATTGGCAAGGTGGCCTATGAGTTAGAGCTACCAAAGGGTAGTAAGATTCACAATGTGTTCCACATTTCTTACCATAAGAAGGAAGTGAGACAACATATTACTACTTCAGATGAGTTACCACCATTGGATGAGGAGGGTTAGTTAAAGTTGGTACCAAAGGAGGTTCTGGAACACAAAGAGTGAAGGTTTAGGAGTCGAGTTATAAGGGAGTGCCTTGTCATATGGAGGGGAATTCTAGTGGAGGATGTTTCATGGGAGGGAGAGAAGATACTACAACACCCAGGTTTGATGTTGCTTGAGGACAAGCAATCTYGTGAAGGGAGGACTAGGACTATAATTTTCCTTTCCCAATGACGATCTCTACAGAGAACGACTTAGTAGTCTATATGTTCCCATAGACTATGGTAGAGATAAAAAGGGGAATACCACCTCTAATTAATGTCATTTAACCGAAGTCTAACCTGAAAGTGACATTAAGGAAGAAAAACAAGGAAAAAAGGGTGTTTAAGTGACTTAATAGATCATTGAGGTGAAACTTAGGAAAAATCTCACTTAAGTGATAAAGTGAACATCTAATTAGAATAAAAAGGGGGTTAAATGACTTAAGTGAACATTAAATAATAACTTAGGGGAAAATTCATTTAATTAAGTAAGTAAATGAAGAATTAGATGATAGGAGGTATAAATATAAGTAAGTCGACCTAAGTCCTCATTGTTGATGATTTGAGAATTAGAAATAGGTTCAAGAGAGAAGGAAGTCAACCTTCTATTGTTTTGTGGAATTATGGAGGAAACCACCACCCGTGATAAGTTTCGGTGTTGAGAGATACACCCTAGCCATTGGCAGTACCATCCAGGTTCTTCATTGATCTTCATCTTTAGTATACAACAACATGTATAGGGAGCACAAGCAAGTGCACACTTATCAAGTGACAACATGAGGGTTTGAGGCAGAGATTCATCATAAAGGGGTCACTAGGCCCAACTAGGAAATAGAATCTCAAATCCTTTCAACCCATTGGAGAGGTGGCCAAGGCGCTTCGATTGGGACAATTATCACAACATTCCACCTAGTAAATATCTAAAATTGTTCCATCTAGATAAGGAAGTGCGAAGAGTTTGAGGGAGTCCATTCGGGGTTCTGACAGATCATCATAGACCTAGTATTCTAGCCACCAGGAAGGGGAAGTGTGCTAGAGGGTAGGGAGACCTATATGGGACAATTTGTAGGACGATCTGACGAGTATAGTCACTAGGGAGAGTTTTCCAGTATCCAACAAGAGTTACCATGGGTATTTTTGGTTGCATGCAATAGATCCATCGATGCATGCAGTAGATGTACATTGTCAATCATAGATCCAGTCATTCCTCTTTGATACATGTATTTTATTATTTTTTTTGCATTGTATTCCAGCTAAGATAATCTCTGTATGATCTAACTGAGGTTATTCTCTTTATTTTCCACATGCTATGATGTAATTCCTGTTGTTTCAATTAATTCAAGATATTGAGTTGTTCCTAGTTCCAAAACAATTGCATGCATGATATAAACATATAAACACCAAAAAACCACAGTCATAAACCTTTTAAAATGCATCCAGAAACCCATAGAGTATCAGATATGTAGCCATATCACCAACATATGAGTAAATATCCAGATCCGAGGGATTTAGTATATTTCATATCGTAGGAAAATGTTTTTTTTGTTTCTCTAAAAAAGAGGAGGTCAATCTTATTTTTTGCTCTGACAAAGAGTGTAAGTTTAAAAAAAAATGCATACATATTCTTAAGAAAAACATAAATTAATCAATGGCTCACACACACAGTACACACAGATTTACACTGGAAACCCTTAACCAAGAGAAAACCAACTTTCCTTGGTGCCATACCTTTCAACTCTTCATTGTATTAATTTCACCATTTATAATACAATATCTACAATATTTTATGTATTCAGTAGCTACCAAAGCCCCAATCCCTTAATCTAGGATCCTCAAACACAGTTTTCGAATATGACGCGCCCACACACACACATGCAAATAATATAACACATACCCAACATTATCCCACTTGTTGTTTTCTTTGTATACAGGGGTTCACATGATTACATAGTCAACAATGCCCATTGTTACTCTACACCAGGAGAACTTCTCTGTGCTCACAGAATTTGTCACTGAATCTGCAACACTCTTCAAAGTGTCAACCTTTTCCAGCAACACCTTCTTTTCTTCAACCATGTCTCTCACAAAGTGATATTGAACATCAATATGCTTTGTCTTCGAATGACAAGCAAGGTTCTTTGCCAAGAATATTGCACTCTGACTGTCACAATCTAATATCACTACTTGTTGTACCAACCCAATACCTAAACACAATATCTGTAACCATACTACTTCCTTTCTTGCATGAGTGGCTGCCATGTATTGATATTTTGTAGTTAAGAGTGCCACTACAACCTGTATTTTTCTCATCCAACTGATTACTCCTCCAAATAGGTTAAACACATACCCACTTGTAGATTTTCTGCGATCCATATCTCCAGCCTAGTCTGCATCAACAAACCCATGTATGCCAAACATTCAGTCTAATCCTGGTTTTCCTTGATAGAAAAATCCATAACTGTTAGTGCCACATAAATACCTGAAGATCCTCTTCACTGATTTCCAATGCTCCTTCCCTGGTTTTGATATATACCTTCTCAAAACTCCCACTGCATGTGCAATCTTTGGTCTAGTACAAACCATTTCATACATCAAACTGCCAATTGCAATAGCATACAGAACATGGGACATGCCCTCTTCTTCTTCCTGTGTCTTGGGAAACTGATCTACAAATAACTTTACACCTATAGGAATAGGAACCTTGACCGTTTTACTTCCATGCATATTAAACCTCTGCACTATCCTCTCAACATATTTTCTCTGATTCAACCAGAGTTTCCTGTTTGCACGATCTCTTTTAATCTCCATTACCAGAATGAAGATATCCTTTATGTCAAATTTGGAGGATAGATTTGATTTCACCTCCTTGATAAAATCCATGTTATTTCCTACTAGCAAAATGTCATCAACATACAACACTACATAAATGAAGTGATTACCAACCTTCTTGGAATATACACAGTGATCAACTTTACTTCTCACAAATCCCAATCCAAGGATGTATGTGTCAAAATTTTGGTACCACATCCTAGGTGATTGCTTCAGACCATATAGTGACTTATTTATCTTACATGCCATCTCTTTATTTCCCTTCACTACAAATCCTTCTGTCTTCTTCATGTAGATTTATTCTTCCAGATCCCCATGTAGGAATGTTGTCGTCACATCAATCTGTTCCACTTCAAGATAAAAATAAAAAAAAAATAGATAAAATAAATCTAATAGAAGTTAAGTTGACAACAGGAGAAAAAATATCACCAAAGTCAATTCCCTTTACCTAGGAATAACCTTTTTCTGCTAACCGAGATTTTTTTTCTCCACTTTTCCTTCTGGATTAAACTTCTTCTTAAACAACCATTTTTTACCAACACATTTTCTTCCAGCTGGAAAATCAACTAGATCCCATGCCTCATTCTTATCCAAGGCATCCATTTCTTCAACCATGGCCTTCTTCCAAGTTTTACTATCCTCTGAATTCACTACTTCCCTAACAGTTATGGGATCATCATCAGTAATAGATAAAGAAAAATTAGAATGAAAATCAGGTGGAATATACCTTTCTAGTTTCCTTATTTCCCTCACTGATCTCTTCAATACTGGGGTATGAGGTTCTTCTTCTTCTGATTCATCTTCTTCAGTTGATTCAAATTTTGCATCATCCAACTCAAACTCTATTTTATCATGTTTTTTTTTTCCTTGGTAGGAATTTCTGTTTGGGAACATCTTTCACCTCTCTAAAAACAACATCCTGATTGTAAAAAATCTTTTTAGTTTATGGGTTCCAAATCTTATAACCTTTCACCTCATCTTTATAACCAATAAAGATACACTTTTTATCTTTATTATCCAGTTCACTCCTATTTTCCTTTGGAACATGTACATAAGCATCACAACTAAACACTCTGATATGTTCAAGAGAGGGTTTCTTACTAGTCCATACCTTGTGTGGAGTTTTATCATCCAACAATAATGAGGGTGATCGATTGACTAGGTAACATGTTGTACCCACTGCCTCTGCCCAAAACTATGTCCTAACTCGACACCACTAAGCATGCTCCTTGATTTTTCCATCAATGTCCTATTCATCCTTCCCGCAACTCCAATCTATTGAGGTGTGTATGGAGTAGTCTTCTGCCTTGATATACCACACTTCTTACATAATTCCTCGAATTAATTTCCGCAGAATTATCCACCATTATCTGTCCTCAATACCTTTATTTTCTTCTCTGTCTCATTTTCTACTAGAGCTTTAAACTCTTTAAATTGATCAAAAAACTCATATTTCTTTCTAAGAAAATAAATCCATGTGTTCCTTGAGAAATCATCTATGAATGAAACATAATACATAGATTTACCTAGTGATGGAACAAGAATAGGTCCAAACACATCACTATGTATCAACTCTAAGATCCCCTTTTCTCTTGTAGCACCATATGGGAATTGTTGGTCCTAAGGTTTTCACCTGACTGCTAAAAGGGCATAACTAGGCCACCTATCAGTTTTTAGAATAATGATTCTTTGTTTTTGGTGGGTCATTTTAGAGGGTTGGTTTTATCAATACAAGCTCAAGGTTTGGTTTGAATAGGACAAGGATGAGGGTACTCCTTAGATGATGGCACACTAATGAAAAACAATGAAAAACAAAGGGTAAAAGAAGAGGGAAAACAACCCACATATCAATGAGTATCATGTTGCAAGAAGTCTGATGCATAAAATGATATTTCAAGCATAAAACATGTATCAAAACGTAATCATTCCCACAGGTTGCAAGAAAAACAAGACTTCACCAAGGCATAGCTGTAATCACATGTTGCATGTTAATAAAGACAAGTTAGTCAATAGATGAAAAGGAAAGAAAAGTACTTAGCACAAATCAAGATTGATTCACGATAAGAAACAAATAGATAAGAAAACAAACACTATCATTAATAGCTTATTCAACAGGTAAAGACTTTAATCCATATGCAGAACAGTTTCAACCAAGCTGATGTATTGATTTCTTTACCCCAAAAAATCCCCCCTAAAATATCCAAAAACTACCTATTTAAAATAGTTGCAAAGGCTCTCGTCCCTAGGGGACGGAGACCTAATCATAGTTTACTGATTGTAAGATAGAACAACTAATCTAACTGACATTTCATGGAGTGAAACATGCGAACTCCATACTGGACTTAACCAGTAACAAGTGGTTATTATCACACATAGAAGGCCACTTGTTATTTAATCTAAAAGAGTGTTGTAATGGAACAACTAGAACTGCTACTGGAAATGAGACTGCATGTGCTGAACAAACAGAGATTGGTAGAAAAAGAATCAGAGTGGAAGAATAGAGTTCTACTTTGAATGATGAAATTAATGTTAGCTGGAAGCCACTGGAGACAACTGGCTGTATTAAACTGGGACGATGTCCATGTTCTCTGTCTGTGATAGAGATTTCGACAACCAAGCACACTCTATGTCGACCTCGTCAACTACCATATGTACCTGTGAATAAATTCACCGGAATGGTTGATGGACCAATGGTCAAGAAGGGAGACGTGGAGGTGAGCATCCAATAGGGAGGCAGGATGAGTGGATGCGAGGGTAGATGAACTGTGAGGAAAAATGTCAAAAGGTGAGATGAGGTGTGAATATGATGAAGGTATCGGGAGTATTGATTTGGTGATGTGTAGTGAAGGATACAGGTGGCGTGTAGAGAAATGAGGAGTAAATAGGCTGGGAGGTGAGTGGAGGAAAAGTGGCCAGTGGTTACAGGAGCATGAGTATTGTGGTATAATATGAGTGGGAGACAGGTGTTGGGTGGTTAGAGGAATGGTATCGAGAGAAAATCTAGCAGGATTTTGGAGGGGGGGGTTAGGTGGTAAGCAGATTAGAG
>SNQJ01S0121443.1:5079-20256 GCA_010110895.2 Picea sitchensis | reverse complement strand
GGGGTCGCGAACATGGGAAAGCCCCACATTAAGTTGGGCCCATGGCATGGAAACTGCTTTTCCCAGATCCCCCCCATGTTAAAGGTAGAAAGGTTGGGAGGGTTCGGGAAGCCATGAGGACTGTTTCTCTAAAGGGTGGGGATGCCTCCGATAGAGATTAGCATGGGGGTTAGGGTCCCCATGACAAAATGTCTTTCTCCACCTTATGTAATCTCAAATTCCACGGGAACTGTTGATCTAGCTTGAAGGATGGATCTCAATGGTTGATCATGTCAACCTCTCATCTGCCTGCGTCTAGAGGCCGAGCTGGACTGTTTGGATTCAACGAGTTCCATGGGGAAGCTTACTGAGATTCTAATGGATTTATCAACCCTGGCTGTCTCCTGTACAAATAAAACTTGGTGGCCCTGCATGGAGTTCGTTAGTGGATAATATGATGACAGGTGTTCGAACTCGAACCAGTTATGTGATTACATTTCAAGCAATAAAAATCGAAGGTGTGGCAACACAAAAGGAGAATAGGGGCCATGAAAATGGAAGTGAAGGACAATATAAACAAGCTATTGACGATAACAATCACAACGAAGATTTCTCTCGCAAAGTATTGCTAAATCCTATTATTATAAGCTAACGATATATATAATACTAGTAGGTGGGATCCCCTTGTAGATCGGAGGATCAGATCTAGTTCTTATTTGATGTTTATGCTGCTGTTAAACACTGCTTACATGTTTGAGCATGATTGATGTTCAAATGTTGGTTCTATTCGCAACAAATGGATGATGGATAATGTATGTTATATGTTAGTTCTGTTGCTCTAGGCTCTAATTTCATGTCATCATGGATTATGTTATCCATTGTTACCTTTTCTATTTTCTCCTTGATTAATTACTTGTGACATCTGCACAAGATACATGTTAGTAACAACAAATAAAAGAAATTGAAAAGAAATAAAAACAATATGGACAAAATCCAAAAGGAAGAAACTAAAGGAGCTATCCTATCCTATGCTATGCTACATTATATACAAATGAAATTAAAGGGATTATTGTTAGTCCTAGATAACAAAGTTAGTGGCTATGCGATGTATTGAGTTATATGAAGGCACATTCGATATGCATTATGGTGTATTTGGAAATGGTTAAATGTGATATGGGGTGGTGCACTTGGAAAGTAATGGATGTTAGTTTTGATGCATAGATTAATTGAATGGATTAATGGATGGTTGGCTGACATGTAATAAGTAATTGAATGGGTAAGGATGGAAGCGACATGCATTTACTGCATGTCACTCCATACCTCTCCCACTGGCCACCACCCTAGCTTGGCTATTGTTCAATTGTTTTTAACTGTGGTTAAGATCCAATTTTCAGGCGAGAGAAGAACTACTCGTCCAAGCTCGCGTTTTTAAGGCTATTTGGTTACATGTATATTTTTTTTCTCCATCCATGAACTCGCTCTGTTATGAAATAGTTATTGGCTCGATGATGTATTGGTCTATGTTTTTCTTAAGGCTGGCAACTATGTGAACTCTGATGTTTCTCTGGAATGGTTGTTTGTGTGGTTTTTGTTGCAAATGGAAAAGTGGGTGGTTGAGGTCATGATTTCATTTATTTTTCTGAGTAGTGGAAGCTATAAAGACTCTCTGTTGTCTTTATGGGTTTATCTGGAGAGTTCATTCAGTCTAGACTTGTTGGATGTATCCAAACAGTTCTTGTCACCATACGCAGTCATATTTGTTGTTATGGGGTTGTTGGGTTTGTTCTCGAACCACCTTGTGTCACTGCATATTGTTTCACCTGGTTGGGGGATCATTCATGATTATTGGTGTCTACACAGTTGGTTATGATGGCTATTATTACAAGGGGATCACTTTAGGGTTGGTTTCTATTTCATGGCTTTGTTTTCATATCAGTATTATTCAAGTTTATTGGGGAAAACCAAGAGGGTTATGCCCTTCCTGTTCTTAGGTTATTTATTGGCTTGTGAGGAACCTCTGCTCCTTTGTTCATAATCCCTTCTTCCTGGTGAACTATCACCTTGTCTTGCAAAGATACTGGTGATATGGACTGTGTGTCCACCCTGTTGTCTCGAAATTTTCTCACCTGCTGTTGGTGGTCGATTCCAGTCTCCCTGTGTTGGTTCCATAGAGAAAACCCTTGATTATTCAAAGCCCATTTTTAATAAATGGAGCTAGTTATATCCCATCGAGTATATTGTTGAATTTTATGAGTTTGTGGGATATAGTCGATAGTGGTTGATTGTTGGCTCATCTTTGTTAATAGCGTTGAAAGTGGTTTTGATTATTTGGTATCTAGTCACTGCATTATTTATAACAGTCGAATCAATAGCTCAACATGGTTAATTGTTTGATTCGAGAAAGGAAGTGGGCACATAGTCACTGCCTCTTGTGTTGTAACAGTTGGATTGTTGACTTGGCATTGTTTTATGGTTTGATTGGGAGTATGACTCTTTGCGTTATGCGTTGGGTTTTGTGTTTCCTACAACATGGTATAAGTTGAAATGATGGTTGTTGTTAATGTGTGTTTTGATTGCCAATGAGTATTATTGCAACTTAAAATATTAATGATTGTGTTTTGGCTATCCACTGTGTATGTTTGATGGATATCATGCATCGTATCATTGATTGCACCATAAAAGATGGGAACAATTTCTATAATAGTATGGTTTTATTTGCAATTTAATTGTTAAATTGAATTGAGGAATGGAATCGGTCACGATTTTAAAAGAACTTGTGTCTGTGTTTGATTTGAAGGTTTAATTTATGATGATGGTTGATGGTTTGGATGCTGAACAAAGTTGATACAAATGACTGTGTGTTCATTGGGTTTGTTTAAATGTTTGAAGGAAGAAGTGAGAGGACACAAAACTTTTATACAGGTTGTTGAAAGGCATATTATTTTGAGTATGATGATATTGTGATTAATTGAAAGTGTTAAGAATTTAAATGTGAACAGTGAGCAACTTTAACACACAATAATGGTTAAATTATACACAATGATCGTTTAATTGATCACATAAATTGTTTGGTTAGTGTTGAACGTTTGCATCAAATACATAATGGTTTTATGGATTACTTAATTACTTTTATGAACAATATCCACTCTTTTTACCTACCATTATTTCACTTTTCATTAATTACAATCCTCCCACCTTCCCATATTCATTACTCACTCCCTATTCCTAAAATTTAATTACAGTTAAGAGGATATTTGTATTGTGACAATTTAAGATCATAGGGATGGATTACAGTGATATGTTATTTGGTTTACATTTTAGTTGATTGCTTGTTGTCGGTGAGAAGTAACCATGTTCTTTTCCCCTTATTTTAACATTTTTCACTCTATACAAACCCCTCGCATGTCCCAGAACCTTTGTTCATGCCCTGCTCATTGACAATGGTTAAACAATTTGTATGGATTGGATTACATGAGTCTGATATGTTGCTGAGCCAAAATTTATTCCATATTTTAAAAGAGTTGTCAGTATGGTTGTTAAAGAAACTATTTTCTAATCAATCATGCATACATGAATGATATTTTTCAGCTGAGGTAGCCATGGAAGAGGTAACCGAGGAAGATGTAATTGGAACAGGGGTCCTAGAAATCCAAGATTCTCCTTTCACTTTGATGCTAACTCGCAGAAGTTAGGCCAACTATTTCAGGATGGGTTTTTCAATTGGATTGGGAAAGGAGTGGTCTAACCTAGGCCTGAAAGGCTTCCCTTACAAGCTCCACAAGCCCTTGTTATTCCCGTGAACCCTCATGTCTCATTGCAACCCGAGGTTCCCAAAAACGATAGATGGCAAGAGATTGTCCACCCGACAGTCTCCCAACATCGTGGCTGGCCCAATTTGTCTTTACCTACTCCCCCGCCTATTAATAAAATTTCCCAAGCTGCCCCTGCCCACTCACCAGTTCAGTCTTCCCATGCTAGCAAAAGGTTGAAAACTGAGGCCCACCATGCCCCTGACAAAGGAAAATCCACTGATGCCCCTTCCTCACCCTCCAATGGCTATGATAAATCCATGTCCTCTCAGATGCATTTGTGGGATGATTTATCTCATATGATCAATGAGATTAGGCCTAAAGGCTCGACACAACCAAAGGCATATTTAGAGATATCAAAAGGTGACATACACAATAAGGGAAGGATTACATCTCAGAGTGGGAAATATGGATTTTAAGTTGTTATTTACTTATTTATTGTTAAGAACAGTTGACTTCAGAAATTTTGGACAACATGCTACTTTTGGATATATGAGTAATGTATTTTGAAAATAATTTCAAATATCATTGAGATAAATTGTCAAATATGAATGTGATGATGGGAGTCACAAGGAGGGATGTTTTGTTTAATTAACTAGTTGTGTTATGGCTGTTAAAAGATAAAAGGGAGTCACAAGGGATCCCACCTACTAGTTATTATTTATTTAAAAACCCTTATTATGATTTATTAATTTTCCCCCTAACTAAAAACTTGGTTGATTTTTTAGTTAAATTAACTAATGAAGTAGTTCAACTACTTCAACCAATTCTAATTTGATTAAAGGGAAAGGGAAAGGGAGGAACAAGGGGAGCATAGAAGGAGAAACATACTAAGGTTTGCTCTTGAGTTTTTGTTGAGATAATTCAGTTTTCATTCATTACTTAATTCATTAGAAGCCTAATTCTTTTTTATGATAGCATGGTCTTATTGTAGACAACAAGATTTAGGGATGAATTACATCATTCAGACACTTGTTTTTCAGAGGTGTTGATCTATCTTTGATAGTCTGTGTATACTTGTTTGTTTGTGAATTATTTTTCATGACTGACAAAGGCTATTGTGCAGAGTCTTGTAGGAAGCAATCTGCGGCAAGATGATCCCACTTTTCAAGTTTAGTTTTTGATTTTTTGTCAGATTCCTTTTGTATGTTTCATCAAGAACATCTAAGTTTGACTTTGGTCCAAAAATTTCTCAGGAATTTTTTGTAAAGAGAACGATTCTTTGATGAATTGGAATGAAATAAAGGATTTCTTTATGTCTCATATGTGTTGATTATTGACTTGGTGTATTTACTTTTGTCTCTATATTTATTTCAGCATTTGATATATTCAGTAAATTACATAAAAATGAGTTTTTCAGCAAGCTTTTAATTAAAAAAAAAATAGCCTAAGCACTTGTAAATAATACTTGTGAATTAGGATATCAGTTTTGATGGCTATAAACATACAATGATATTCCCATCTATATTTCATTATCCAAAAAGGGTCTTAAAATGTTTGAGTAAGCGCATTTCATATATTTTCCTAAACATTTATTTGGCGACCATACTGGGTAGATCTTCGATATCTCTCTGGTTAATTTTTATTCTTGATTAGCATCAAATACATCTATTTTTCTGAGATTGATTCTTTGACTGTTTTATTTCTTAATGACTGTGCCTGTTGCAAGGTAGCCCAATATTGAGCCCGGTCTTCAAGATCAAACCAACATTTCTTTGAATTTGTTCAACACCATTTTACACACTGCCAATACTCGTGTTGAGCTTAATCATTCATGGGAAACAATTGAACGAGATATTAGTGCCCGAGAACGTTGGGAAGCTATACGTAGATGGCCTAGAAATCAACAGTAACCTTCTTGTTCCTTCACTTTTGGCCTTACTTTCATGTCCTTAGACTCTCGTGTTTCTAGAAGAAGAAGAGGCTTATCACCTAAAATTAATCCCATTGCTAAAATAGGAAGGAGGAACGTTGTGTTGTCACCCAACAAAGTGATCTAAGGAGAAATTTGTCTTATTCATCCAATTCATCTTTCTCCCCCTCACCTATCATCCACAAGATGGCATCTAGTGGTGGCTCTGGTGGCACTGGAAGTGATTTTTCTTCTCAGTCTTCATCTTTGTCAGTGATTGGTAGCTTATATAGCCACCATATCCCTATCCCATATACTACAAACCCTACCAAAGTCATTAAAAAGTATGGGCTTTTTTAGTTTGAAGAAGACGCCACAACCACACCGTGGCATGTGTCCTCTCCTCTTAACCTAGCACCTGCTACTCATCCACTTCCTAAATTCAAAGAGCATCTCTCTAGGTTCTCCAAAAATAACACTGTCACTACAAATGAACACCTGGTGGCATTTTCTAATGCTTATCATAATATAGGAGCCAATGACAACGATAATTGCATGCGCTTGTTTGTCAATTCCTTGGAAGGAAAGGATGCAGATGATTTAGTTGACCTCCCTCCTAAGATTCTAACCACTTGGGAGGAATTAGTTTATTGGTTCATATCCACCTATGTGTTGATGATTGCATCTATGTGAGACATTCTCCAGCTTACAAACCTGTGAGGTGTGGATCATTGCAACTATGTGAAGTATTTATCTCAGCTTACAAACCTAAGAGAAAGCCCCTAAGATGGGTACATGGTTCCTACCTGAGACGAAGCTAGGAACATAGATACGACCTCCTCCATTCAGAGAGTTGAGAATAACTCCAGATGATTATCCAGTGGGAAAGGTGATTTGATGAGTTGGATGTGCCTGTGGATGAGCACAAGGTGAACGTGTGAAATCCCAAAGTGMTGGGTGCATAATCATGTGAACAAAAATGAAGATGATGTGTTAGCCTCCTCTGAGTAGCAGAGTTGATGAGAAAACTCTAGATGATTCTCCCGTGTGAGGCAGTGGGAAAGAAGATATGTAGAGTGGATGAGAATAGGTGAACGTGTGTAGATCTAGTTCTTTTGTGTAATGCAGTGAGTCAGAGCTATGCCATCCCTATGGATGTGCCCCTAGTGGATGAGCACTAGTGGGTGTATCATATCTTTTGTTATATGTTGTTCAAGAATCAGACTTTCCTGTAACCCTAATTGTTATGTAAAGGGTACAGGTCAACCCCACCTTAATGTGATTAATAATAAATGTAAAAGATAATTAATATGGTTAATAATAATAATAATAATAATAATAATAATAATAATTATAATAATTATAATTACAATATGTCTTAGAGAGGTTGGCCCTATTGATCCAATAGACACTTCAGTTGATAGGACAAGTCTAATATAAGTAAAGGGAAATTCCCCATTGTTGAATCATATCCTACTTGTGAGTTTGGAAATTTCAGCAAGTACATCTACTTGGGAAAATGTGCACAACTCTCTTGGGCTCTATTCTTCTAGAGTTTGAGAACCCTCTTGTGTGATAGGTATTTATTGGTGGTGAAGGTCCTTCTCATGAAGAATATAACAAATAATTTGGCTGGGTTTTCTTCCCTTGTTGAGAAGGGTTTCCTAGTCCTAGGATACTTCTTGTGTTCTTGTGCATGGTGCATGGTGTTTCTTCTTGTGATCTTGGTTGCTGCAACATTATTGTCTATAGTTAAGTTAAATGATAAAATGGAATGAACTTCACGCTTAAAATATATTATGAAAAATCAACATGGTATCAGAGCATAGGTCTTGAAGAACCCATTGCACAAGCATCTACCAGTCTCCTCTCTTTTCTGCAGAACTGTATGACCTTCCTTTATGAGGTGTTTCAGACCTTAAACACTTAAAAGTTGGGGATAATTTTTGCATAACAGAGTATGGCCTCCTCCAACACACCTCCAGAGACTCTCAAAGTGACATTCCAAGCATTTTGAAATTTTGGCTCTAAGGTTTCTGGGGCTTTGCCAATTTCTGCAAAAAATTCAGAATTAGGGTTTCTGCAAACTCATTGAAGGGGCTCTTTAGCTCACCAATGTTCTCATATCTTTCAAAGGATTATTTTTGGCATTCATAAGTCCAATAAAACCTAAAATTTCTAGCCTATCCTAGCCGTTAGGTTTTCTAGCCTAGTTGACAAAGGGTTGTGAAGAATCTAAAATTATGATGAACAAAAACTATGATGGAAGATAAGCTTGATGAATCAAGAAACTTCAAAGTTATTGAAAGAAAAGACTTTAGAGGAAGACTTATTGTGGGTAATAAAAAAGGGTTTATCAAAGATAATTTATCAACAAATGGAAGGAAGATGACATCACGAAAAGGAAGCCACTCACCTACTCAATCCCTTACATTGAAGGCCCAACTTCAAAATAAAAAAGATGACAAAAGGTGCCACTGTGATTATCTTCTTCATAAATATATCAGAGGATAGAGATCATCCAAGAGACATTGGAGAAATCATATCAACATCCTCAGGTATGCACTTGTATATATTATTTGTATCATTGTCATGAGTGAAATTGTAGGAGGAAGGAACCTTTGCTAAATTCATGGATCCAGAGGGATATCAGTGCATTCAGAGAAACAACACACTCAAAGTAAAGACTCCAGGTTTGATTTTTGTAATTGTCATTCCTCTAACCTATATTTCTAAAGGTTTTCTATATTACAGGTAGGTGTTGTAGTTGTGACAATATTCCTTAAATTGTTTTGATTCTAGAGATGTACTCATTATTCTCCTTTAGGATATATTCTTGTGCTGGTTCTTTTTGTTTTCTTGTTCCAGATAGGTTAACAAGAAAAGAATATTCTTATCCTTCATATGGAGTCACTTAACTCAGTAGGAGCCAAAACCATATGAGAAATAAGAAGAATAGAACGATCATTGAGACAACCAATGCTACAAAGCATGATCAAAATATTTCTAGGATTCCATGGGAAGAAGCATGCATGAAACGATATATGTGGAGAATAAGAGTCTTAACCAGACTTTGAAAAACATAAATCCCAAAGAAGTCATCACCAGAATGAAGCCTGAGATTGAACACTTCAGGTTATTTGGGTGCCCAATGTATTGTCATGGACCCAAAGAGAATAAGTCTAATCTAGATCCTTTAGGAAGAAATGATACAGTGAATCTTCAAAGACATCCCTAGTCAGAGACAAGAAGAGACGTTCTCCTTGAAGAAGAGATAGTTTTTCAAAAGAGAATCTCAGATGGAGATTGACAGCGAGACAATACCTTCTCTCCCTTCAACAATTCAGAGGGAGACAAACATTACTCTAGGTTATCCAATTTCTCCTGTTGACATGTTTAGAGATATTGCAGTAGGGAATAAAATGCCGACCTAGACTCACTCTGCAAGAGGCAGAGAAACATACAAGCCTCTCAAGGCACATTCCAAGAAAGCAAAATATATTTTTGAGCTATCCTTCAGTCATGAGCCACTTCATTGATGCTTAGACTCCTTGTCTTAGAAAAGAAACAAGAGAACTAGTATGGAAATATGCCATAACAGAAGAATACCAGTATATCTTAAAGAATGATGCTTAAGATATTATTCAGGGACCAGAAAGGGAAGTCAATGATAACTTCTAAGTGGATCTATATGATCAAGCCTACAGCTGATGGAAGTGTCAAGAAATACAAAACAAGATCTATAGCCAGAGGTTTCTCAAAAATAGAGGGAGTTGTCTATAATGAGACACTTAACCCAGTAAACCTGATACACTTTCATCTATACTATCATCCATGAGTTGGAAACTATATCAGATAGATATATTCTTGATGAGTTTGTGTTTCATCAAGAGTGTTGTTGATCCAAACTAATATCATTATAGTGTTGGTGACGAGAACCTGATCCTGATGACTTATTCAGAAAGCGTTGTTGTTGGATACAAGTAATCCTTGACTTATGAATTCGAGATGAAGAATCTGAGTATGATGCACTACTTCTTGGGACAAGAAGTATGACAGAGGACCGATAAGATTTTCCCGAGTCAAGGAAAATATACAGTGAAAATATTAAAGAAGTTCAGTATGACAGAATGTAAAATCCACCATGATGGATTTAAAGAAGAATATTGATGATGATTCAAACGAGACTGATCTAGAGTTGATTGGATCACTAATGTATCTGGTTAAAACCAAAATTGATTCATGCCATGCAGTGAATGTGCCTATTCATTTCATGATTCAACTGAGACAGACTCACTAGACAACAACAAAACATGTATTGAGATATATATGAGGCATAGTTGGATATGGCCTAAGATATGCCTCCAGTATGAAATTGAGTTTGCAGGATATGCCAATTTAGATTGAGCAGAAAGTATAGTGAACCAGAAGAACACATCCGGTTGATGTTCTACCATGAAGTTTTCCATGGTTTCTTGATGCAGCATGAAACAAAACTTTGTGGCCTTGAGTACCACAAAGGCAGAGTATATAAGCATTGAGTGTACAAAGTAATGTGGCTTCACAAGATTCTGATAGATTTACTTGATCATGAGATGGATCCTATGATGATAACCAAGAGCTATGTGTAAAGCTCCTTGAGAATCCAGTGTTTCTTGATGAATCGAAAACATGATGAGATGAAATATGCTTATATAAGAGATATGATGCAGAGAAAAAATCATACACATGAAGTACCTTCCTACACATGATAAGATTGCAGATATCTTCACCAAATTAACTTCATGAAGAATGGATCCCTAGTTGAGAGGGAGTGTCAATAACTCCATCCAAGAAAAAATTTAAAATACATCTGTGTGAGACTTGGCATTATAAAGGAGATCTGATGAGTTGGACATGGCTGTGGTTGAGCACAAGGTGAACATGTGAAATCCCAAAGTGTTGGGTGCATCATCATGTGAATAGAAATGAAGATGATGTGTTAGCCTCCTCTCAGCAACGGAGTTGACGAGAAAACTCCAAATAATTCTCCTGTGTGAGGCAATGAGAAAGAATATCTGTAGAGTGGATGTGCCTATGGATGAGAACATGTGAATGTGTGTAGATCTGGTTCTTCCATGTAATGTAGTGGGCCAAGGATATGAAATCCCTATGGATGTGCCCCTAGTGGATGAGCATTAGTGGGTGTATAATATCCTTTTCTATATGGTGTTCAAGAGTCAGACCTGCCTGTAACCCTAATTGTTATGTAAAGGGTACAGGTCGGCCCCACCTTAATGTGATTAAAAATAAATGTAAAAGATAATTAATATGGTTAATAATAATAATAATAATAATAATAATAATAATTATAATAATTATAATTATAATATGTCTTAGAGAGGTCGGCCCTATTGAGACAATAGACACTTCAATTGATAGGACATGTCTAATATAAGTAAAGGGAAATTCCCCATTGTGGAATCATATCCTACTTGTGAGTTTGGAAATTTCAGCAAGTACATCTACTTGGGAAAAGGTGCACACCTCTCTTGGGCACTAGTCTTCTAGGGTTTGAGCACCCTCTTGTGTGCTAGGTCTTTCTTGGTGGTGAAGGTACTCTTGAAGAATATAGCAAAGGATTTGGCTGGGTTTTCTTCCCTTGTTTATAAGGGTTTCCCCGTATACTTCTTGTGTTCTTGTGCATGGTGTTTCTTCTTGTGATCTTGTTTGCGGAAACATTATTGTCTATGGTTAAGTTAAATTATAAAATGGAATGAACTTCATGCTTAACCTAGCTTATGAAAAATCAACACTATGGGAAATCCCAAATCCCAGCTGAGAAGTTACAGGAGTACAATAACATCGCCTATAAGGATGGTGAGACCATCAAGTCTTTCAACTTGCATTTCACCAAGCTATAAAATCAAATCCTTGAACTCATTCAACCTCAGAACCAAGCTTCTTTCATGCATTATTACAATGAATTACCTTCCCCCTATCGTCATAGGCTTGAGGAAAAGGCCATTGATAATATTGGTTCTACTCTGCATACTTGTTTAGAGTATTAATAACATCTTGAAAGAACATGTCTTCCCTAGGGAGAATCAGTTAAACAGACAGACATGTCCACCCTCTTACAAATAGTACAAGATATGAATAATCGTATGATAGAATATGAGTGGAAATGAACTGTCTCCCCTCTCACCCATGAAGCTTCATCCTCTTCTGCACTGCCCTTTAGGAATCCAATTGAAAATAATTTTCAGCCAAAAACTATATTGCCTTGAAGCTGGTGTAACTTTTATGAGGAACACCACGAGGAAGCCACATGTGAGGTAAGGAAGAGTGTCATAGATAAGATCTTTGGTAAAATACTAGAAACTACCCTCGCTGTCCTAGATTTTGTAAAGATAGAAGACGTCATGATCATCAATACTAGGAACAAATCCTATGCTCCCAAGGGAAAATATGATCCTCCCCGCAATTCTTCTAGCCCAAGATCATCTTCACCAACTGCTATGGTTTAGGTTCCTAAAGTTCCTGACATTCAAGGAATTACCTCCGCTCTCCCCTCTTCCAAATATAATATCCTGAATCAGTTGGCCAACATTAAAGAAGATGAAACCCTTCTGGACATGGTTTCCATCCTTGAACAATAGAGGCATTTGAAACAATTCATGGAAGGAAAATCTTCCGTTGTAGCCAACCTCTCTGAAGAGGTAAATGAAGAGGATTCATCTGTAAATAAAGTAGGTGTACATAACTTTAGATACCCTATAAAAAACCCTCCTTTTTATATTTATGTAAAGATTATGGATAAAATTTTCCATTGTTTCCTCATTGATGGCGGTTCGGGCCCAAGTGTGATGTCGAAGATTATTATGGAAGAGCTAGGTTTGTCTTGTACAAATGAAAATTCTAGAAGCATGCTCTCCTATAATAGTCTACAAAAAACGAACATAGGCGAGATTAAATATGTGACCTTATTTTTGTGCGCACACCCTGAAATAAGGACAACCCTTAGCATTCAGGTAATTGATATGCCAGTAAGAAATTACTCAATCATCTTGGGAAGAGATTTTCAAGCCTTAATGGGTGGATACCTTTCACTCGACGAAACACATTTATCAATTCCTTGGAATGGTAAAAACATTGTATTCCTTCAAGAGGGAAGGATTTCACCTTACATAGAGAGTGTTCCACAACCTAATGTAAACTATATCGAAGAAGACCTAGGAGTGTATTCCATATTTTCCGAGGAGGATAACATTCCCTTGGAACAAGTTGATTTAGATGATGGTATGTGGCACATGCACTTCGATGGTTCATGTTCTAATGAAGGTAACAGAGCTGGTATTATCTTGATTTATCCTGTAGGAAAAATACATAACTTTTCTTATAGATTGGAGTTTTCTTGGATGAACAATGTCACTTAATTCAAAGCTTTATTACTGGGCATTTAAAACTCCTATAATCTTGGTTGTGGTCACCTTTCAGTTTTTTTGGATTCCGAGCTTGCTGTGAACCTTGTACGTAAGATTTATTCCCCTAGCAACAAGTGGATGAAACGATACACCCAAACTATTTGGGCACTTATCTCGAACCTATCATCTTTCAACATCACTCATGTTAAGAGGGAATTGAACTCAATGGTTGATTGGTTAGCTTTTTTTACAACCTCTCCTACTCGAAAACTTCTTCCACATAGGCATGATTGTAATTTTTAATCTCTATATCATCCACACATCCCTGACAATATAGAATCTTGTCAGGTCTTCCCTAATGATGAGATAATTTGTTCTTTCATTCAAAATGAACCTTTTAAGCCCAAGGACATTATATCCATAGAATATGACAAGATTCCTAAAGGCTTGAATCCCCTAGAAATTTCGTTTTCATCGAGTGATGTAGGCAATAAAGAGAAACATAAAGAAGAGAAGTCAAAAGGGAAGGTGGGTGAAACCTTCTCCTTGAACATTGGGACACCTGAGCCTCCAAAGGATGTTAAAATAGATGGCCAATGTTCTGATGAAGAAAAATTGAAGTTTGCCAAGCTACTTGGTGAATTTCAAGATGTTTCTGCCTGGTCTTATGAGGATCTTCTTGGTTTTGATCCCGGTCTTATAGAACATGACATTTCCCTCAAGGAAGGCATAAAACCAGTTAGGCAAAAAAAAAGACCTATCGACCCTGCATTGAAAACAACTATTCGAAGGGATTTGAAAAATTTCTTGAAGGATGGAATCACCTTTCCAATCAAGTGCCCTGAATGGATTTCCAAATCGATACTTGTTCCGAAGGTCACTGATCATATTAGATTCTGCATTAATTTTCTCACATTCAATCAAGATATTATGAAAAATCCTTCCCCTTCCCCCGATATGGAAATGATTCTGCATCAAGTTGTGAGGTCACAAATGATGTCCTTACTTGAGGGTTTTTGTTGTTACAATCAGATCAAGGTAAAAGGGGAAGAGGCTTACAAAACCACCTTTATCACTGATTGGGGTACTGTGAATGATGAATGTATGCTTTCTGTCTTACCTGATGCAAGTACCACTTTTAAAATACCTATACAGACAACTCCTGACGAATTGATCAACATTCATATTTATCTTGATGATCTAATCATATAATCTAAAGGACCATCAATGGTCTCAAAATTTCAAAAATTATGGATGGGTCCTTTCAAAATTGCTTTTGTCCTAGGTACTAACTCTTACATCCTAAAATATTTACAGGAACGATTATTCTCCTACAACACTAACGGTTGCCACTTAAAACATTACGTTGAACCAACTTGAAAAGTCTTAACGCTGTTTGGATTTTCTGTATATTAGTAGTCTAGATCTGCTTTCATTTTTTCCATTTTTTCCATTTTTTCTTTACAGTAGTTTGATTTCTACTTCTTTTTTTAACAATTTCCTGCTTCTTTTACATTTTTGTCATTTTATTTCTTCTATTTTAAAACTTTGCAATTCTAATTCTTCCATGATTTTTATTTCTTTTGTTGATTTTTCATAAGATAGGTTAAGCATGAAGTTTATTTAATTTTAGAATTTCACTTAACCATAAACAATAATGTTGCAACAACCAAGATCACAAGAATAAGCACCATGCACAAGAACACAAGAAGTATCCTAGGAAACCCTTCTCAACAAGGGATGAAAACCCAACCAAATCCTTTGCTATATTCTTCAAGAGAAATACCTCCACCAAGATAAAACCTAGCACACAAGAGGGTGCTTCAAACCCTATAACTGTAGCGTCCAAGAGAGGTGCACACATTTTACCAAAGAAGTGTACTTTCTGAAATTTCCAAAACCACAAGAAGGTTGTAATTCCACAATAGGGAATTTCCCTTTACTTATATTAGACTTATCCTATCAATTGAAGTGTCTATTGGCTCAATAGGGCTGACCTCACTAAGTCATATTATAATTATAATTATAATAATAATTATTATAATTAATATTAACCATATTAATTATCTTTTACATTTATTATGAATCACATTAAGGTGGGGCCGACCTGTACCCCTTACATAACAATTAG
>SNQJ01S0121438.1:7492-34525 GCA_010110895.2 Picea sitchensis | reverse complement strand
CTAGATCAAACATGATCCTTATGAAATCAAATATAACCCATAACTTAATATGCTCAAAGTCTTATTAATCAAAATGCGCAATCAAAGTAAGAGTATATAAATGGACATAGTTTGAAAGAAAACCACTCCAGCCACTTAATAGCGAACCAAAAGTAAGTGCCTTTCGGAATATCAATGAGAAGATGATAACAGTCCAAATAACGATGGAGGATTTTTCACGCTTTCAGTCGTGAAAACTAAATCGAAACCAATTTGCAAATGTCGCATGAAAATAAAAATGTCTTCTGTTCGCAAAATGCGACAGAAATTTGAAGTTCAAGAGACATAGGTGTAGGCAGTTTTTAGAGCAATTGAAATAATTGAGTTGGCTGCCAACAAGGTGTTGGTTCTGCAGAACTGGAGATGGGGATCCTAGAGGCAAATGTGAAGGGATGTGACTAGAGATGCAAGTGAGATTAAGAGGGAATTACTACATGCCAGTGCTGAGTATATACCTGAAGGGGTTGCATTGATGTATGATGACCGAGTACCTACACACATAAAAACCAAATACCCGACGTGAACAATATTTGAAGAGAATCAAACATACGAGCATTTATTTGATAATTTTGAATATGCGCATGCATACCTGGTCGGGGTATGAAAAAATGGTGCCCCAAGGGATCAGGATGAAAAGTGGCCCGAGAATTGTCATGATGTAGATGTCGGGATGTTGATCCCATGGCTAAAGACAGATCAGGGAATGGACACCCAAAGCTCCCAGAATGGTGAGTGGAAGTTTGGTGAAAAGGCCAATATATAGCTGTAGGGCCCACATTGCCACCTCATTTGTACTTGCTGCTATAGTGTCTGGATGAGAAGTATTCAGAGGAGATTTGGATATTCCAGGAGGATGAGGCATCTGATAGAGGACCAACGAGCTTCAGTTTGGTAGTCTAATCATCTTGCATAGAAGTAGGGTTTCCATTTTTGGGCAGGGCCTGTACGGAGGGCCGTACAAGGGGTTTTATGGGTGTGAGCCCCCATGTGCATGGGTGATCCGGAAGTATGCGTGCACAAGTGTGCGCCTACCTACTAGATAGGCACGCATAGGGGTGCTTGTAAGGGGGGCAAAGGCGCGCATTATGTGCATTCCTATTGGCTATACAACTGTGCATGTGTGTGCGACTGTGCATTGGACATGCGCGCTTTGATGCATGCATGTGTTCATGATGGGGGCGCATGAAGCCACCCCTGTAGGCTGAGAAAGTGCACACGTGTGCACACCTATAGGATGGACAAGCATGCCTAAGTGTGCACCTGTGGAGTGGATAGGCGTGCATACATGTGCGCCTGTGGAGTGAACAGGCGCACATACGTGCACGCCTATGGAGTGAACAGGTGTCCATGTGTGCGCACCTGTGGGTTAAACAACCGTGCCTTGGAGGCAAGGTTGACGGGTGTAAAACTTATCTTTTTGATGTTGTTTACGGTCCATGTGGCTAACCTAGGACTGTTTTATGTGCCTGCAGGCGATATTTTTGCAAGATTCCGGATGGGTGGCAAGAGCGGGATTGGTCCCAGTTGAGAGATGTCATGGAAATTGAGGATCCGGGGGTTCATGTGACTTTGGAAGCCTATGGGTTCCTGAAGTTCTTTGAGTGCTCATTGATATGGGCATAGGAGTATCTCCTGCATTTCCTTATCTAGATGTGGAGTCCAGACCTGCATTGTTTCATGGTGCGGGGAGAGCAGATTGCCTTCACTGCAGTGGAGGACATATATTTTTTGACTGGGCTCCCGTTTGAGGGAATGCCCCTATCGACAGAGCCAGTGTTACCTAGGGATGTGGCGCTAGTGACAGTGGGCCAGAGGTTCTGTTCAGGGGAAAACTTTATGTCAGGCTCTGTTGTGAGAATTGAGGCGATGGATGCTCTAGTGCATCACTGTATAGCAACGATGATTGTGAGAGTGTATGGGTCCCTTGCGACTCAGTGGATCAATGGTGGTTAGCTATGTGTGATGAAGAGGGTATCGGCCGGTGAGAAATTTTCCTGGGGGCTTACGCTGCATGCTAGGATGGTAGGGTAGTTGGACCATTGTCGGTCCATTGATACAAGAGAGTTCACCTTTGGGTCCATCCTAGTGCCCTAGGATTTTATTGGGCGCTCCTAGGGAACGAGAGTCGCGACTGAAGCGGTGGTCGACTATTTTTCTTTGCCACGGTGGTGGCGAGGGCGGCCACTTCTTCACAGCTAAGGTGGCGCAGGTGTGGCGACAGATGCCACAGGTGATATTGCAGTTCCCATATGTTGGTGTTGACTTTCAAGAGGATCCAGATATGGTGTTACCTCTAGGGGAGGTTTTTTACCATCGAGGTATGTTTATGAGTTATATATATATGTTTTTTGAGATAGAATGATATGTGTATTTGGTATAGATATTGATACTATCTGTTGTTTGTTTGTATGTGAAGATGTGGCACCTCGCAGGCACGAGGTTGAGTTGCTGAGGGAACCGTCTCGCTAGGAGTCGAGGAGACAGCAGTGAGGAGAGCCGCAAGTAGGAGAGAGACGTCAGCATGAGGACGCTGAGGTGAGACCAGCTGAGCCTGAGAAAGAAGCGAGGAGACGCTGGTTTGATGACCCAGGTGTTGAGCCATCACACGCTACTCCGATGGATGCTAGATTAGATTTTGAGGATATACATTGTTGCTTGGAGGCAGTGCTACAGGGTGTGCCTGAGGGCATGTGGTCGTGTATCTAGGATGAGAGAATCCTGGAGCAGTGTGTGGGGATTCCATCGTCGTGGTGGGATGTGGTACGACGAGCAGCAGTAGCAGGTGCTGATATGATTGGATGGTTACCTCCTGGTCAGGAGGGGCTAGTAGTGGGTGGGGGACCATCGCCTGAGGGAGGGGCAGGAGGTGGTGCTCTAAAGGCACCTTGAGTGGTGTTCTATGTATTTTTTTATTTTTTTATATAGGCTAGTGAGCCCATTTTGTACCGAGGTGCTTCACTGGCCTGCGAATACTTGTATTTTTGTATGTAAACACTTGGATGGCACTGTGGACCATCTTATATATACATGAGTATACATTTTGAGATCTAGGTGATGTTTACATGTGTTTTGTTAATGTGTTGATGATGTCTAATCTATATATGTTGTGACAAGTTTTTGATATGTTTATGTATGTGTAGAGGTATCTCGATGTGAAATATGCCAGTCTAACACAATGTTAGCTAAGTTATCTGTAATTTGATTCAATTGTCTCGGAATATGTGTAAATGTAATGAAATCAAAATGTTGAGATAAAAGTCTAACCTGCAGGTATTTGTGAAAGAGGTAAGGATCGCGGACACGGTACACATTATTGAGCTGGAGAATGACTAATTGAGAGTTGAGAAAGATGCTAAGGTGACGAATACGATGATGTTGGGCATCGGTGAGGAGGCCAATGATGGCAGTATATTCATCTTGGTTGTTGGTGGCTGAACCCAAACATATGCCACTTGAATGGAGCATTTCATATGACGGGGTATAGAGGGCCCAAGCTGTCGAAGTGAGATTTTGTGTCCAACGGTTGGCGCCATCGGTGTAATTGATGTGGTAGGCCGGTGGAGGAAGCATCTGTCAATAGCACAAATGATAGTTTAGATGTGAGGGATGGAAAAAAAAGATTAAAAACACTATAAAAGAAATAACCTAAAGTAGAACTGCTATGTTTAGGCAAAAAAATTCTTTAAGTATAACCTGTTGATGGGTTCTTTAAGAGAGAGGCCTTCGGGAGAGGCCAGAATGTATGTGCCTTTGGTGAGGCAATGTTGGATAATGTAGGGGCCACACCATAATGACTCGAATTTTCCATGACCGAAGGTATCGTGAGCAATATCGTAAGCAAGGACAAGGTCGCCTTCGTGAAATGAGCGAAGGTTGACATGGTGATCAAAGGTGGCCTTTGACCATATTTTAGCTGCCTCATTGTGTTGTAATGAAGATCGACGATCTTCATCCAGGGACTCTAAGTTTAGCAAGTGCTTCTCCATTGGAGAAGTGTCAAGTAATAGCTCAATTGCGGTGCGTAAGGTGGGAATTTTTCACTCAATGGGAAGAGTGGCCTCAACCCCATGGACTAGATGAAATGGTGTGAAACCAGTGGCTATTTTCATAGTTGTACGGTAAGCCCATAGCGCAGAAAATAACATATGATGCCAATTGGTCTTATGTTTGTTAACCGTGTGCTGTAACATGGTCTTGAGGACCTTGTTAGCTGCTTCGACCTGTCTATTAGACTGAGGGTAATATGGTGAGGCAAACTCATGGGAGAATCCTAACCGAGATGAGAGTTTGATGAAAATCTCATTCTCGAAGTGTTTCCCATGATCGGAAACTAGTTGGAGTGGTACTCCAAAGCGGGATATGACGTTGTTAAAGAAAAAATGCACTGCGATGTCAGCGGTATTGTTGAAGGTGGGCATAGCTTCCGCCCATTTTGTGAAGTAATCGACTGTGACAACAATGTATTTGTGGCCATTGGTGGAGGGGAGATTACAAGTCATGAATTCGATGCCCCATTTACAAAAAGGGTCGGCAGTGATGAATGGATGAAGAAGAGAAGGTGGTGCTCGAGCTTTGTTGGCGTAAAGTTGACACTTCTCACACCATTTCATGACATGAATGCAATATTGAAACAAGGTAGGCCAAAAGTAACTAGCTCAGATGATCTTCTGAGCAGTGGATATTCCCAAAAGATGGCCCCCGCATGCGCCACTATGGTAGTCGTTCAAGACTCTATCGACCTCGTCAAAGGTCAGGCATCAATGAAGAATGGTGTCGACCCCTCACTGGTATAAGATGTCATTGATGAGGAGGTAGTGGGGGGCTTGGTGGCAAATATGATGATGATCATCTCGGGAAAGGTGGTTACCGAACTTTTGAGTTCGGAGGTAGATGAGGAGGTCATCGTACCAAGGATCATCCGAAGTGATGTAAAAGAGGTGTTCGTTGGGAAAGTTGGTATTGACGGGGGCACTGGTTGTGTCAAAGGGGAAGGTCGTGACAAGTTTGGTGAGGACGAGGGATTTCTTTCTCTTGGGTGTTGAGAATTCAAGATCATATTCCTGAAGGATAACAATCCATAGGGTTAGAATCTGCTACGACCTTAGTTGTGTGAAGCAGAATGTAATGACGCAGTTTCTGGACTGCAAGGATGGATGCAAGGGCTAGTTTCTCTTCGTGTTTATACTTCAGGGGTGGCCCTGAGAGGTTTTTACTAACGTAATAAATGACATGCTCATGATCTTCATCACCAATTTGAACGAGAACTCCTGCTACTGAGATGGTTGAGGCTGATATGTAGAGGATATAGTCACTATTGTAGTCGAGTGCACTAATTAAAGGGGCATTGGAGAGCGTCATTTTAAGATCGTCAAATGACTTTTGGGCATGTTCATCCTAGTAAAATGGGATGTCTTGGCATAGTAAGCAAAGGAAACCATGTGCGTGAGTGGCGTAGTCTGGGACAAATCCTCGTAGAAAGTTAGCCTTTCCTTGGAGGCTCTGGAGTTGACATAGATTTCGGGGAGGTGGAACTTTGGTGATAGCTTGGACTTTGAGGGGGTCTATGGTAATACCTCTTTGGGAAATGGTGAATCCAAGGAGGTGGCCCATGGTGACACAGAATACACATTTGAGGGGATTCAAGCAGATGTTGTACTGACGACACCGTTGGAAGATGATCTGTAAATCATCAAGATGTTGGGTGCATTTCTGGGATCGAGCTATGAGGTCATCCAAGTATGTGAGGATGATATGAGCCAGATCGTGAAAAATGTATGTCATAGCCCATTGGAAAGTTGCGCCAACATTCTTTAGTCCAAATGACATGACACGATATGAAAAAGTACCCCAAGGGGTAGTGAATGCGGTTTTGTACTGATCGACAGGGTCAATTTGGATTTAATTATAACCAGAGAAACCATCCATGAAGGATAGACCCTCGTGGCCTACACAGTCGTTGATAATTTGATCAATGAAAGGTGTTGGAAAGTTGTCTTTGGGACATGTGTGATTGAGATCACGAAAGTTCGTGCAGATCTGGATAGTGCCCTATTTTTTATTAATGGGTATAGGGTTGGAAACCCATGAGGTATAGGTGATGGGGTATATGAACCCAGCCGTGCGTAATTTGTCAATTTCGTCTTTGATGGCCGCTGCTTTGGATGGGTGTAGCGGTCATTGTTTTTGACAAACTGGTGTAATTTCGGGCCAGGCGTCGATGCAATGTTTGACGATAGAGGGATCAAGGCCAGGCATTTCTGTGTATGACCAGGTAAAAATATCCCGATATTCCTAGAAGAGGGTTTTATAGACGGTGATTTCTTGAGGAGTGCAAGTGGCTCCAATGGTGATTTCCTCGACAATGCCATTTTTTATGGAAATGTCAATTTTGATGGTCGAGGAAATCTTGGCCATGTTACCTTATTCAAAAGCATTTGGGGTAGGAATGGGGTTGTTGAACTAGTCGATATGCCCTGATGGGATTAAATCCTTGGTTTTGACTGCGTATATGGGGTGTTGGTTAGGAGGCGTGGATGCTTCTTGTGGAAAGAAGAGCGCTCAGTGGTGTAGCGCATCCCATGGGTAGTCAGGGGTGTTTAACTCTTTGAGTATTTCCTCGTCACAGTGGAAGTGGCGGGAATACAAGGGGTCGTGAAGAGTGATATTGGTGACTATTGTCATGTGGCTGCCCCCTGGTGATGAAGAAGCAGGGGGAATGTTGCAATGGAATTGCGATGGTTCGCTCAACATAAACCAAATATTGAAATACTGAGGAGTACCCATGTTAGTTGGATTTAAAATTTTCATAGGGAAATGAGTAGGGGAATTGGGGGGATTTGGGGGTGAATCCTCAGATAAGTCATCCAAGAACCATAGAGGCGTTGGGAGGGCCTTGGTTCGGGAGAAATGAGATGAAGAATATCTAGTGACGAGGTAAGGTCAACCATCGATTCTATGGGTCGTTGAAGCAGGGTCAATTGGCGTTGCCTGTATTCAATGATCATAGGACACTGGTATGTAAAATGATCCAAGGATTCACATAGAGAGCAAGGGCATCTCATATGTTCATTGACTGAAGTTGTGACATAATGGATGTTAGTGATTTTTTGTAGGGATGACGTAGTTGGACTAGGGTTTCTCTAAAAGCTTTGGCGTACTACAGCTAATGTTTGTCGAAAGTGTGGCAGTGCTGGGCAATGGTGTGTAAAATGGCCATATTCTAAACATATAGCGCAAGCAAATTTGGTTCGCAACCCTTTATTACTTGAGTGAGGGGTGGTAACGACAGTACTTGCTATGGTGGCGAGTGTTGATGGAATTTGATTGAGTGGAATCAAGTTCCATAACTTCGATAGAGATGGGCAGTTGTTGGTTTGGTGTCCATCATTCTCACATAGTGTGCCAGGGGGTTGGACACACTGGGGAAGTGGGGCTATGGGCTCTTTATTCTTTCTCCTGCCCCTAGCGGTGGTAGAGAAAGTAGTGAGTGTGGGTGTAGAGGGTATGGTGGAAGTGAGTATGGGAATCATCATTGGGATTCCTTCCATTTGGGGGGGAAGGGATGGTCGAGGGACCATCTCGGGTGGATGTAAATACCAAACTGGAATTGCTAACACCATATTAGGGAGGTTAAGCGTTGCGTCTACTTGGAAATCTTTGATTCCAGGTGGAGGGTAAAATAAGGGGATTTGAGTAATGGCTTGGGGAACTATCTCCCAAACTAGGATATGGCCTTGGGGAGAGGTGAAATCATGGACTGGTGGGGTTGACGAGTTCGCAGGAGGCTCGTGAGGGGGAACCTCTGCAACTAGTGGGATGTCAGATATGATAGAAGCCTCCCTAGGAGGAAGGGTATCCTCTATGTCAGTTCTTTTAGATGATACGGTGCATACTTGATTGGAAGGATGAAGGAGTGGTGGTGCTCCATGGTAAGTTCTTAACAATGATGGATCTTTGAAAATTCTGGGACACATTTTGATGAGTGGGTATGCGTCATGACTCATGTGGATGAGAGGGATAATGTTATCGATGTTGGCAGATGGGTTAGGATCGTAATGTGAGACTTGGTCAATGGTGATGATCTTCCCGTTGTGGGGGAACATCATTGTTTGAAAGATGGAAGAGGCAACTGCCTTCATAGCGTACATGTGGCTACGGGCAAATAGGATATTATAATCGAGTGGGGCATCGATAACTTCAATGTCGATGAGAATAGTCTTTCCCCCAAGTTCTACGGGGACATTTTGGAAGATCCCTTTAGGAGATGATGGTCGTCTATCATAAGCTCGTAAGGTAATGGAAGAGGGTATGAGTTCAAGGGAACCAAGTTTCTGCCATATAGATTTGGATATAATGCATGTATATGCACCTTCATTGATGATACACCGATGAACTGTAATGTTCTCTATTTTCACTGGGATTTGAAAAGCGATCAAGGTGGGAAGGCGAGGTTCTCTGCTGTCGATATCAAATGTAATGAGTCGAGTATCTGCAGGGTCGACTGCCCCTAAAGCAGAAAATAATGATTTCCGCTGAGTGGGACAAGTTTGAAGGACTTCTAATACTGACATGGCAGCCAGGGATTGTGCTAAGTCATCAACCAAACTATAATTATGAGTTGCCCTAGCCTGTGGGTTGTGGACATTCTTGCGCAATGGGATGTGAGGGATGCGAAGAGGTGGTTCTGTGTTAGGGCAAGGGATCACCAAGGGGGGTCCTGTTGGTGCAAGGATTATTTCTGGAGTAATGGGAGGGGACTCAGCACGTGCATGGTACTCACGATTACGTGTTTTCATAAGGATTTCTTCCGCACTAGTGAGGAGGATCGTGCGATCTATTGGATTGTTTGGATTGAGGTATCATCCCACTTGACGTGGGGGAGTTTGCATGTCCTATTGGGTGTTTATCACACCTTGTTGTGGAATAAGATTATGCAGCACGGTAGGGGGGGTTGTTGCACGTATTGTTGTGGGGCCTGTTGAGGGGTAGGCAGTGCTGGAGGATGGAGTAGACTACCTGAGTCTTTCATCCATTTGAAATCAGTGATTTGGGGGAAATGATGAGTATAATGACTGAACTCACCACAAAGGGCACAAGGGAAGTTGGCTTTAACATTATTGTTATTTCTCCTTTGATGCCTGTTGTTATTTCCCCCCTAGGGGTTCTGATTCCCTTGGTTCTGGTTGTCCCCAGTAGGTTGGTTCTACTGGGGTTGATTCCCACCTTGACCTGGGTTGTTTTTGTTCCTGTTTCTTCCTTTATTTTTGGCATTGTTTGACGGGTGGGTCGGATTTTCCGTATTCAGCTGTTCGAAATTTTGATATTGTTGAATGGGAGAGGGTTGAACAAAATTCAACCCAACATGAGGATGTGGGGAGTGATGGGTTGTGGGGGACCAGAAAATGGAAAGTACGAATTATGTGGGGGTAACGATCCATAAGGTACATAGGAAGGCATGGATTTTTCGCTAGTACTATAAGATGAGGTAGAGGGGGTACCAGAACTTGTTTGAATAGGTGGTTGTATGGGGGGTACTAGCGATGGCCCACTGATGGGTAGAGGCATAGCAATAGAGTATGGTTGTTGATAAGGGGGTGGGGGGTAATAAGAGGTGCCCCCATATGCCGATGGATATTGAAGTGTTCCATACATTGGTGGTTATTGGGGTTGAGGAATGTGGTGTGTGGTATTACCAATCAATCCGTCTGCTGAGTGAGACATCCCGAGTTTGTCTTGACCGAATGGCACGGGTTTGGGGAGGTCAGGAAGTACTATGTATAATTACCCTAACTGTGAATGGATGAGGTCGTTTTGTTGAGCTTTACTGATGGATTCTTCTTCTGATTGAGGGAAGGTGGAAGCTACATTCTTACCGAGGAGAGAGACAAGTGATCTAAGAAACCAGTCAAGACATTGTTGTTTGGTGGTTTCAGCTTTGCATAAACTACGTCATCTACACCACTCGTGAATGTGATCATCGATATGTGTGGCTGAGGTTTGTTTGAAATTAGAGAGTAGTTCAAGACCATTGTCATGGTGGATTGGTAATTGGAAGAAGGTCAAAAATGATTTTGCCAAGGACTCGAAAGTCGCATGGGACCCTGATTTTTCGTCTACATACCATTTGGTTGATGGGCCAGTGAGTGTGCATTGAAATACTTGTAGTCTAATGGAATCATCCATGATGTTGTTGGAAGAGCACCATAGGTGGAAAGTCATGACATGGTTGGCAGGGTCATCTCCTACCTTTCCTTCAAACTTGGGGATGTCTGAAGGTAGTTTGGTGGGCATTGTAGGCCATGTGGGGTCATGCAATATAGGATTATTGGTGAGTTTGCTTAGATCTGGTATGTTAAGAGAGGCCAAATATGGCATCTGCAGTGGGGGGGGTCATGCAATACAGGATTATTGGTGAGTTTGCTTTAGATCCTGGTATGTTAAGAGAGGCCGGGGCCATGGCATCCTGCATGGGGGAGGATTATCTCCGTACCATGGTGTGGTGTTAGAACCCCAATCTCTGAGAGGGCTAGTGTGTTGGTACTTCCCTTGAGAGGAAGTTGGTCCCCCACTCCCGTGTAAAGGAGAGAGGGGAGTGATGGAGGACCTTAAAGTGGAACCAAGCAATGTGGAACCAAGCAAAGCTGATCCTAATATAGTAGCAATCTCTACGTAGAGTGTGTGTGAAGGTGGTGTCAAGGAGGTGGCAAGAGTAGGAACTCCCCCCTAGAATAGAAGGGAGGTGTAGTGCTGCCCTGGAACGAAGGTGGGTCCCCTATGATGTCCTACCAGATGAGTGGATGTGACAAATGTGATGAAAGAAAATAAACAAGAGCCTTGTTGCAAATTTTGAACTTTAATAATAATATATATATCCAAATCAAAATGTAGTTAGAAGTGCATCATACATAAATTCAATTTGAAAAGAAGCATATATGTGGATAAGTGGGTTTTTTCCGCATGGGGAATCAAAGAAAACAAATTCTCGTGTCCTAAAAGATGTAATGTTCTTCCTCTCAAATAGCACTGGACCTTCCAATAATACTCAACAATGGGGTCTGAAGTCACCGGAAGAGAAACTAGTGAAGGATGAAATAATCGATTATAATGAGGGGTAAAGGGAGCATATCCCGAAAGAGATGGTGATATTTACCAATAGGCACACAAAATCCAATCAAGGTGCAATTTCAACCCACAACTTCCACCTGGGTAGATGTCCTAAAATTTTTTCACTAGGTACCTCTGTCAAAGTGCGGCATTTAGATTTTCGGCCTAAGAAATGGGTCACGAGATGGATCCTGTCCAAGAGGTGGGTGCCTCAAGGGGGGACACATAGAACAATCGGACCTCGGCCTTCAACCCTTCATGGGTATCTCCCTGCCTTATGGTGTTAGGAACACTTGACTTGGAGGATTTTTCAGTTCCCTATTTGACAACTTCTATGGTTTTGACAATGTGAGAACCAGATAACAGGGAGTTATTTGGATGCCTATCCCTGAAATCCTACCTAGACTAAAAACATTATTTTGGCACCTCTTGTGGAGGAAAACTTAGTGAGTTTTTAGAAAAAATTTAGATGTATTTGTTTGAGAGATTGGGGGTGTGAACCAACCTCGTTGAAATTAAATGGGAGTGAATAGTTTCGTCAATAAAAGGGTGGCGTGCTTCAGAATCCCTTTGGAGGAAACTTACTTTGAACTCCACATTTCAAGAAGAAACTATGTGAGTGATAAGTGACTTTTGTGTGTGAATGAGTGAAAGTGTGCCAATTTTTAATGAATTAGGTGTCACCTTGTTGCACGTGGACTTCTCTTGGTCCTTACAACTGTTGATTACCTAATTAACTAAGTGTCTTTGGTACAACCTTGCGTAATTCAAAAGTCCCTAGGAAGCTAGCATGTGGACATGTGGAATCATTACTATTCCTTTAACTCCCTATTGTTATGTAATCTAAGAAAAGATTTGAAACTATCCTAGATTGTGATCATGTGGGTATGTGTGGGCCCATTACAAAACCTTTAAACTTCCCTAGTGATTTGATCTAAGAAAGTAAATTTCAACACTATCCTATCTTTGTAGAATGTGGGTATGTATGGGCCCGTTACAATCTTAATATGTGTTTGAAAAAATAAGCTAAGAGGAGTCCCCAAAAGGGTTGTTGTCCTCTCCTAAAGGTTTTAATCTTCTTAAGGGAGATGAAATTGTTCCACAATCTTTTTCTGATTCTCAAGGTTGCTTGGAGGCACGAGAGAAGAGCATACTCAACGATTTTTATCCAACTTCTAGTCCCAATGCAAGTTGAATGTGATTACAAATGATTTCCAACTTATATTTTTAGCCAAAACAAGCCATCCATGTGGCAAAAATGAAAGAAAAAAAGGAAATAATGATTTTAACCTCCTAAGTGCCTATGTGTTTTGACTAACCCCTTTATATGAAGAGGGGACTAAGTGTGGTGCAGATTAAAACATGCTTGAAATCAATTTTAAGAAGGCTAAGAGCCTTCCCCACATCTCAAAAACTTTACAATGTAAATTTTTTGCACAGGTGCGCGGGTCTCAGTGGAGACAGAGGCACATAGAGTGCATGTGTGTAGACCGAAAAAAACTAAGGGGCGCAGGTGCGCAGAACAGAACTATGACTTAAGCGCATGTGCACATGATGTGCGTCTGTGGGCCAAAAAACCCGTGCACAGGTGACACATGGCCGTGAATGAAAATTTCGGATGGAATTATCCCAATTTGACTTGGAATTGGATGATTGGCAGGTCGGCTTAGGCCGGTTAATGCACCTGCAAGTTAAATAAACCAAAAGAAGAACTAGAAAAACCCAAATGGGGTAGGAAATTGATACCTTTCCCTAGTGGAGTCGCCAATTTGTTGCACCTCTTTCATCACCTTAGTGAGCAAAATAGAGGTGCTTGCAAGATTAGTGGGGTTTGCTAAGCAGGACAGCTGCAAGGAAAAGGGTTAAAGAAAGAAATATAAAAGAACAACTAAGAATTAAACTAAGAAATAAAACAACAACTAAATAATTAGACCCATGTCACCAATGATAAGGCTGATATTAGTGAAAGAAAACACTGAGAAGAAAGAGGACTATGAGTCCCTTCTTCCTCCAAGGGAGGGCTCTTGGACCCCCACAAATAAACTCTTCTTACAACTTTGAAAATGAAAATGAAAATGGTGAAAGAATTTTTTGCTAATCCACTCAAGGGGTGAGATGGATTGCCCAATGCAATGATGCAAGTATACTCTTGGTAAGGATAGAGGATTCCTCAAGAGAATAATGGAAGCATAACTTTTCTATGAATTCCTTGAAAAATGAAGTGTATCCATGGCCTTTTTATAAAATTCCTTTGAGGTATTATCCAACTAGCTTGTAGTGTGTAAATAGGATAATTAGGGCATTTCTAGGTCTTTGACCAGCCACCCAGTCGAATCCAGCCCATATTTGAGTGTCAAATCAACTTGGAAGCTGAACCAGAAGTGGGTGGGAGGCCGACCACTCTCATAAATGCGTCGTTTCTCCGGTGCACGGATTTTTGCGACAATAGTCGTGCATCGTACGCATGTGCGTGAATCTTGTGTTTATGTTTTGCGCATGTGCACGCGCGCCCTATGTATTCATAGCGCCCTTTAATTTTTTCACTAGTTGTATAGTTTTTGACCCTTTGGGAATGATTTTGTGATATTTTTGGTCCATGGGTGACCTCATAACTGTTAGACGATGTTGAATTCTTGTAACCATTTGCAGACAAAATTTCAGTGATAACAATATGGATTAGGTATTTCAGTCTATTGTGGTTCCTCTAATGCTCTTATAGCTTCAACATCCAAGTCCCTGGTGTTCAATAGCTTATATTTGTTCTCTTGTTCTTCCATCAAGTAGGCGATCTTTCTAGTCATACATTTCATGAGTTCTTGCTTCTTCTGTTCTAGGGTTTCCTGTTCTTCTTTTCTCTGGATCTGGTCTTTTTCAATCCAGATATTGTCTAATAAAGATGGAAATGGGGCATAGTCCTCAATAAATTTAATAACTTCAAATTCTTCCTTTATCGAAGCTCCATCGGTACTCATAGTTATCCAGGTAATCCCTCCACATAGGGTTACCATTTTTCCTTTAAACAACCCTATTTTTCCTAGTGAGGAACCATAGCAGGCCTTCCTAGGGTTTCCCAAGTACTTTCTGTCATAATGTTCATCTGTGTTCCCTCATCCAGATCATAGTCAATGTCGAAGTCTCCAATTCTTACTCTGATTTTCTCCTTTTCTTTGAAGATATATGACAAACTGGCATTTTTATGTTCATCCAGGGTTTCTTTCATTTTTAGCAACATAATATCTGATTCTTTTTGGGGTTCTTCTATAATCTTAGTCTCTTGATCTCCTTCAGGTTTTTCTTTCTCCATATTCAACTTTTCAAGTCTAGCAATCATTCTAGGGAAATCCAGTACTTCATGGTCCATAGCCTTACAACAGAGGCAACTAGGGTTTCTCCCAGAGCATCCCTTAGCAAGATGTCCTGGTCTTCTACAACTGTAACAAAGAGTTAATCCTCTCTTTCTCTTCAATGATCCCCAACTTTTCTTGTACTGCTTTCTAGGGTCATAATGATTAGCCTGCAAAAATTTGTTTCTAGGATCCTTCATCCATTGGTTAGTCCAAAAATTCTTTCTATACATAAGTATAACATATCTTTCATTATTCTTATCGGATCTATTCATATCAAATGCTCTTTCATCTAATAATGTACTAGTTTTCAAGTTATGACAAAATCTATCAAGCATACCTAAATCCATACTTTAGAAAGAAACATTTTCACTTCTTTTACTTCTACAGGGCACAAAGATTCCAAATCTAAAAACTTTTAACTATTCTTACCTTTATCGGAGAACAAATCTTACAGATCTTACTTCTTTTCTTCAGTATCAACCTTTTTTCTTGCAGATCTAACTTCTTTCCTTCAGATCCGTCCTTCCTTCTTCAGTACAGAGATTTTCAGATCAAGTGGATCATTGCACACTAGGGCATAGATCCATGCACAGAGCTTTCATAATTTCAGGATGAATCTTTGCACAAATATTCTTCTGCTTAGTTCCCAGCAATCACAGTTTCAGGTCCCGGCAATGGAACCATTTTTTGGCACAGGGGTAGACCCAGGGTTCAACGCTACAACAACGTACCAACCAAAACCCTAGCTACCATCCCTTTTGGAAACACCTGCGAAGCAGATGAAGTCTCACCTGAGGTAGAGGCAGGGGTGGTTGCAATACTCAGGTGTCTGCAACTTTAGCAGGGACACAGATCTATGATTATAACACTTAACAATCACTTAGCATAGATTATTCATCAATATTCGACCCTTATGATACTTCACAGATAGCACATAGCATCGCAGTATGTACTTAGATCTTAGATAGTTCAATGCTTAGCCACAACGAGATAGATTAGATTCGAAAAATCAAGCACTAAGAATCTTACATACCAGAACTAATATTCATTCATATATCATAAGCCCAAAGCATAAATAGATCTATCTAAACACATCAAAGCACTTAGCAAAGGAAGAGGAAAACACATTAGGTCGAGGCATAGATAACAACACACACATTTACCGTGGTTCACCCCCACCCTGTGGATATGTCCACAAAGTCTTATTCTTTATTAGCTTCAATTAATCAGGTTACAACACAGAGCCATTTGAATCCCTCTTCACATAGAACAGAAGATCTACGCAGCTCACTAGATCCTTCTTCCTTGCACTATAGCACAAAGCCTTCTACATTCTCTCACAAGGACATGCACTTGACTTTGCAAGTCTTACACAAATTGACAAAGCCTTTTTCACACAGATTCAACCCTTGGCACTTATCCCACATCACATAGATATATCATCCGTTACTCCTCTATATGGCCTAGACATCTATATATACATACAAAATAGGCCTAAACATGGGTAAACCCATGGGCCAACATCCCAATACCATTACATTATCCCCAAAAACCCAAAAAGGGGTCTAGCTTCCATGATTTCCACTTCGCATTGCGCTCCATATTTGACAAGTTTTCGAAGTCCCAAAAATGGTCAAATATGACCAAGTGTTCCTCAAAACTTTGTCAAGGGCCAACATACATGAAGCAAAAGGGCTACAAACAAAGCATGCACTCAAGGCAGTGAGGTATGAAAGAAAACAAGTAGAAACTTGTTCTAAAAAGAAATAAAAACTTCAAGGATTATACAACCAATCAAGCATTCAAGGAACACAAATAAAATGCAGAGAAGATTCCAAGCAAAGATAGGGAGAAAGAGAAATCACTCAAAACTATCCTGACAAAAAAGTAGTTGGAAAAGATAATTTCACAACTCTGAAAAAGGTTTCAAGCTACAAGAAATACAATACAAAGTTATAATCATCAAAAACCATCAAAAACCAATCCAAACAACTTCACAAACCAACCACAGACTATGGGTAAATATCTCTGCAAAACAGGCTACAAAAGACTGAGAAAAAGAAGGGAAAAACTCTCAAAAAAGAGACTAGCGCTCCCTAGAAGGGTGCACAGAGTGTTGCAACGTGTCCTAAGACACTATAGGGGAGCGCTTCCACTCTGGTATGGCCTACAGGGGGGTGTTGAGCTACCCATAAATTCAAAAAATAGTCAAAAAAAGAAGAAAAACTCACCCAGAATACACAAAAATTGGTGAAATTGCTAGTGAAGGTAGGAGAAGGTAAATGGATGATGAACAACCAGAAAAATTGATCTAAAAGGTGGTAAAATGGCAAGGAAAAACCAAGGAAAGACAAATATGATTCCTTCCCTAGCGGAGTTGCCAATTTCTGTTACAGGAGAATCCCCCTGCGGACAAGTGGATTCTCTGTTGGGCTTTAGAATCCTAAGAACAAGACAGAAAGGTGCTAACGTTGGTCACTAACATCCATTTATAAGAAGAAAAATAATAAATAAAGGTAACTACCTTTACCAACGTTTGTCCTTGCTCAATCTAGACTGATCTTGATCTCCAAGTTCTTCAGAAGGTCCTGCAATACAATGAGCAACAACAACGAGACATACTTCCTACTCTACCATGATTATCTTCATAATAGATCTATAAAGAGAAACAAGTTCATGAAACATACACAAACTTAAAGGAAACAGGCCAAGCACATATTTATATTAATGAAAACAAAGTGAAATGCTTACAGCCATAGATGTAGATCCAACAACTTCACCAAGCTCTCTTTTTCCAGACCCTTGCTCAAATAATCCACACACAGAATGATGATGCTTCAATGATATCTCCCTTATGAGATCATAAGTTTGATTCCTTACAATGTCTCCATTTTCCCTTTCACCATGAGAAGGCCTCCTTAAATAATCTTGTAGAGACCCAACCACCTTAGAGATTCTTGGGATAGGTTGAGGATCCTTCTCCATCAGTTGTGGATCCTCCCTAATATGTAGCCTTGACCTCATATTAGAATCCAACCAACTCCATAGATGAGGGGGATTTATCCCTAAGTTTCCTCAAACAACCCAAAATATAGGTCAGCGCGCCCCCAAAAGGGTGCACAGAGTGTTGCAATGCTCCCCCAAAGAGGGTTGGGGAGTGTTGGCGCTCCCTGACAATGGGTAGGGGAGTGATGCCCAAAATTCTCTCAGAAAATCCTAGTGCTCCCCCATATGGGGTCACAGAGTGCCACAATGCTCCCCCAAAGGAGGATAGGGAGCGCTAGCACTCCCTGACACTGGCTAGGGGAGCGCTTCTCTTCAAACTTCATTTTTAAGTGGTTTTCCCAATGGGAAAAGCTTTGTACTCCTCATCAGATGATTTTTCCTTCTTAAACCATTCTTTGAAGGTGTCTTAAGTGTCCTTATGATTTCATTAGAGACGCAACATAGGCAATATGACAGTATGATGTTTGTGACACTTATGACACTTGCGACCAAAAGTGAGACACTTGCGACACTAGTAATGACGACAATGGGTCATCATTAAAGTGAGTAATTTTGATATGTAACAATTATAACCCTATATTTCATAGTATCACCTGGTGATTAGAATTTCTTCCTCTAGTCATATGTTATTGTAAATAATATTTTATTCTGCAAATGATTTACAAAAAGAAAAAAGAAAATAAAAGAAAAGAAAAAGAAACAAGATAAAAATAGAAAAAATGAAAAGAGGGTAGAAAAAATAATAAAAGACAAAAAAAGAAGAAGAGAAAATATAAAACCCCATGAAAAATGAATTTGGTTTGAATCATACTGTATAATCATGATCAAACATTTTGAATTTATGTTGATAGGTTAGTGAATAAATTTGGTCAAACAATTTAATCTTGGCCAAATTAGCTAGGTTAGAGTAATAATTAATCCAACAGTCTAAGATGGATTAATGTGTTAGTTGATTAGGTTAGGATTTAGGTTAGTAATGTTTATTTCAATAAAAGTTGAAAAGGGATTGTTAAAATACTTTTTGTTTGAGTAAATTTTGACATTTTTACTGTAGGAAATAAGACCATGGTGTACAAGTGGGAAAGGGTAATCTTAGTGCTACCCATTGTATGATTTTATCCTAAGTTTTCTAATGGATATGAAATTTTTTCACATAGTGACTAAAGGATGCACAAGTTTCAGTGGCGACATCAAACAATGCCCAAATCGACGGTCCTCAGAGTTTTTCAGACCCCCCTGACCTTTCTTCCTTTAACAGTGGGGGGGTGGGCATCTGGAAAAGCAGTTTTCCCCACGCTGGCCCCACCTTACGCATCCCTCTCTCAGCATTTAGGACCACCCCCACTCAAATCCACTTACCACCTACCCCACATCTAGAATCCTACCAAACCACTACCCCAAAACCTCTCACCTCACTTTTCCACCATACCCCACTACCACCTGTTGCACGTCACATCCCACTTACCCGTTATCCAATCAAGTTCTGACCCATGACCGTTAATTGCCTCGTCATCACCCTGTGCCATAACAAACACCTCCATTACATTGTAAAACCCATTTCTTCACCCTGTAACACTATTTTCATATGCATACACCATGGATTCCGCGCCAAAGCCAACTTTCAAGAAAACTTCCACAACGGTTCACTATCAATAGGTGTAATTAACCCAGGTAATTACAGTCTACCATTAATCCATCTTAAAACTCTGTTAGTCATGGCCCCCAAATACAAATCCAATGAAACGTCTGAGAATTCATTTCTTCCCCCTCCTGTTGACATGGATCACATCCCCTTGGTGGATAAGGATTACAAGATTACAGATCCGAAGTGTGAATTTGAATTCTTTGAATTACACTTATGGCTAAAAGATATCTTCCTAGATCAGAGCGATGAAATTGGACTCTGGGAGTCCAATTTTCCTCTGTACATGTTCCCTCAGACCTTCCACTTACATGAATTCTCTTTGATATGCCAATCCCATTATATTCTCGACCAAAGGGCCATCATTTCCTTTTCTGGCGAAACCATGTTCACCATTACCACCGAATCCATTAACTAAATGCTACAGATCTTAAAAAATGACTCTGCAATCCCATTTTCTGTCAAATACCTGAACGACCTATACCAAAAGCTCTCCTTCCCTCAAAGAGCCCATATTTTCGAGATCTTTCTGCCAGAAGACGCTCAATTGCCCAAGAAAAATCCTCCATATCCATCCTCCATCTTCTTTTTCAGGGAAAACCAGATATTTTCTATCTTTGTTACATGTTAGGATACTTCTCAGATGAATGGGTATATGAGCCTATATTAGGTTTTTAATCCATTTTTTCCACAGAGGAAAAAGCCACAGTTCAATTTTATTTCAGTTAGTTTCTGGATGATAACATGCATGATCATCTTTTCAGGTTTTCAACAGAAGGAATGTTCAAATATTCCTCAGTGTTGGTGTATTTATTCTTGTTTTTTCAGTCAGACAGGTTTCCTTGTGCTTTACAAAAATTGTATCAGGAAGGAAACCCATAGTCAGTGACCTCATGGACCTCACTAGTGAGGAAAACTTCAATTGAATTTAGCTTCAAGGATTTTATAGAACATTTTTATCACCCAGTGGTTTGCATGTTGAAAAACAATACATAGCCAAGAATCAATGAAGAAATTCAAATAATCCTTCACCTCTTTGATCTAGACAAAATAGGAGATTTGTATTTATATCAAAACCACACTAAGATAAGAGTGTATGGAGGTGATTTTCTACCATACGGACTGCCAAAATATCTCCTTGTAAGTATTTTTTCACTGGAATAAATCAGGAAGATGGTGAACTCTGATGACATCCATTTTGTTTCAGTCAAAAAGAAACAACAACTCAAAATCAAGACCCAAATTGGCCCTTTCATATGCAACAATAGAGCTGCATGAGAAGATCATATAACCTCTTGAAATCAATGAGTTTCACTTAGATTTTCACTTGGAATTATGACCCATTTGGTGTCATCTCAGAGCTTAAGGTCAAACAAAGGATCATTCCTTATGCTCACATACAGAAGATAGAGGTGGAAAAATATATCAACCAGACAAAATGGAAAGAGAACACTTTGTTGGAAACATAAGAACAACCTCCCATTGTCACTGCTTCACATACCAACACACCTCAAATACAAACAGAAAAGAGATCAAGGAAATAGGTTTCCCATTCAATCACAGAGGTGTTAGTTGAAGACTTCCAAGTCTACATAAAAAGGGCCAAAACAAGTCACACACTAGACCTACTCAGAGAAAGAGAAATGCAGTCCACCATAGTCATGGAGGGACCACATTACTTAACCTTTTTAGAGAGTTAGTTCATAGAATTCACATATTCATCCAAAAAAAAAAACGAGACTACTATGTCATATGAATCATCCCATGAACAAACAGAGTCAAATATCTTTGACAAGTAAAAACAGATCAAACAAAGGAATGAACTCCTAAACATCAACACATATGCTCAGTTTTGGAAGTAGACCTCCACTTCTCAACATAGACTGTTGTCATCATTTGACACAGAGAAAGGAAGAATGAAAATGGTATTCTTGCAAGCACAAATTCCTCATCCCAAGACAATTGCGGACTAAAAGAAGACTTCCTTTGAGTTTGATGTGAAGGAGGTCCATCCAGTGGATCAAACTGGACATGCACAGGAAAACAGGGGAGATGATATTCTCCACCTTGATGAACATCTCATTGACTTCTTAAAATTTGCAGGTGTCTCTGAATAGCATCCAGTCCCAATTGAAGCTGGAGAAAATAACGTCTTTGGCCAAGGAAAACAAGATCAAAACACTAGAATAATTGGTGTTGAAGATTGGGTATGACCCCAAAAATGTCAAGGAAGCTGAGGAATTATTGAATAAGAAGAATGTTGATATAGAATCCTTGAGAAAGAAACTAAAGCTTCCAGTTATTGAAGTTTCACAAGAAAAAGAAGTGGATGAAACTGAAGGCCACAAAGAAGAAATGTTGAAGCTTATCATGGAACAAAAATCACAGATAAGAGAGATGGAAGAAGAAATGGATAAACTAATAAAGTTGAAATAACAAAGTGTGCATATGGCCATTATCCCACTACAGGAAGTCCCTCTGACAAGAATTAGAATAGCAGAAGCATCCACATCAGTAGATATTTCATCAGGAATCCTAGTACAAGTTTCATATGCATCTGAGAAACTTGTGAAATCTATGGAAGACATGTCCCTCCAAGGGGAGGAGATCAGAAAACTACAAGAAGAAGTAAAAAACCTCCAAGAGATGAATTCTATGTTCCAGGCCAGTCACCATGCAAAAATGTATAAGTCTTAGAGGCTTAGTCAACAACTACAACAACTACATAAACACACTGTCATGGAAAATACCTTAGCACAAGCTAAGGAAAACATCTGGGTGGATATAAACAAGTCTATGAAAAAAATATAACCATCCATATAGATCATCTTTGAAAAACATGAATTGGTATAGAAGGCCAGAGAAACAATTAGGAAAATGAAAGAAGATCTAGGAGAAAGACCTACAGAGGCCACTTAAGTCATCAGATTCCTAAACTCCAAAAACAAGCAGGATTTAGAAGAAATGGATATTGAAGATAGGACAGAGACCATCCTTGAGATCAAGAAGGTCCTAACCAAGAAAGGATTGATTTTTCATCTAGAAGAGAAGGCTCAGGTGATGGACATTGGAGTGAAAATATTTTTCTAAAATATTGAAGTACTACATAAGAAAGTTCTTCCTGGATTATTAGTACTCAATGAAAAGATAATCACTCTATCATATTACAAGCAGAAGATCAGTGCAGTGTTAAAGGAAAATTACAAATTTGCAGGGATACAGGGAAGCATTACTGGTAAAGATTTCCTAGAGACACTACAGTTGGACCTGATTATCCAGCATGAGATAAAACATATTTTCATCACCAATCCCACTTTTTCCTAGTATACTGAAATTGATGAGATATACAAAACATTACTCAAGGTGTCCATCCCAGGTTAAAAGAGATGGCAAGATATATGTTCTTTACTTGATTAAAGATAATTTTGAGGTTCGAGTTAGCATGGAGCAACCAACCAAAGTCAAAGATATGAATCACCAACCACTTTCCACAAAATCAACACCAAGGATCTGAACAAATCAACATAATTCCTATATTTTATAATTTGAGATCCAATTAGTAAGATATTTCCTCCATAATATCCTAGTTATTTATGGAAGGATCTTATGTAAATAATTGTATAAATAGTTCTTCCTTCGAAGTATTGAGGGTTGATTTTTTCACCCAGAAGCTATTGTGTAACTTTTCAAAGGATCGACTAGTAATAAAACATGCTTTTCATAGGATTCTTGTCTTAGATTGGTGGTGATCTCTCTCTCTCCCTCTCTCTTTGTTGAATTCTTTCTTATTCTATGTGATCATTTATGTATTTCAAATTATAATCATTAAAAGGAAGTCAATAAAACATAATTTATCTTGTATACTCTGTCTCTGGTCTTTTAATGATCTATATGTTTTCATCTGAAATTGAGTAAAGGAACTCTTAAATGCTCCTCTACTTAGTGGATTTTCCCCTCTTATTATATCTTATTCATATCATTTAATCTCAATAGATCCAACAATTGTACTACCCTTCCATGTTAAGAAAACCTCATAAAAATATGAATATGATCCTTATCTTTAAATAAAGACCCCATATCCCAATGGAAAATTAATCATTCTTTCAGCCAGATATTACAAACAAACAAACAAATTTGGATTGTCATAACTACTCTAACATCCAAAAACTTAAACAAATCTAAATATTACAGAGAGATCCCTCCTTGAAGCTGGAAGGGCTAGCTCCCAACTGTTAGCACTCGGTAAATTCCGTAGAGGTTGAAAAAGAAGAAATCTACAAAGGTAACCTTAACCAACCACTTTTAAAGTTGGGATCTAGCCCTTCCAGCTTCAGAGAGGGATCTCTCTATAAGATTTAGCTTTGTTTGAAAGATATTAGGCTAGGTAAAGGCACGAGTTTTGTTTTGTTGTAAAAGGTTTTTAGAGTTGGTTGAGACAAATTACACATCCATTGGGCTATGGGGTCTGTATTTGATAAATTCCGAGACGCAACCAGAAACGCTGAAGAGATCTTTCACAAGGAGAGATAACAAGTTCACTGGATCTTTAATAATTTAAGTGATGGACAGAAGAAAAGATAAGGAAAATATCTCCAATTAACAAGCACTTAAGAATCTCTTAACTAAAGATATTTAGAAGATGAACATTAAAATCTATAGAATGGGAAACAGGGTATCGGAGATAATTCCTGTAACATAACGCTATTCATACAGATTAGTTATAGAAAAACAAGATGATCACAGAGCTAGAAAACATTTAACTAAGAAAATCACATCACCAGTGAAACATGCGCAAGAATCCTGTAAAATGCTTCTTCTTTATTAACGGTGGATCTCGTCAAAAATGTTACAGCTCGATAACAATCGGGTGTGCAAATCAACAACCCTTAATACCTTGGAAAATGAAGTATTTATAAGATAGAATACATACGATCCTGTCATAAATGACCAGGACGTGTTCATGCTATTTTTAGAAAAACTAACTTAACTAAGCAAAACCGTTTTGATGATTCATCACAACTGTATACTGAAATTCAGGGTAGGCCATCGGTGAGGTGCCTTTGCCACCTCTGCTGACAGGACAACCGACTAGAAGTGACATCTCATCTACTAATCTAGTAGATCACATAGATCCTCCCATATGATATGACCTGGCACTGTGATTTTAAGCAGTCTCCGGTACACTTCGTCCATGTCTGTGTACTTAGCAAATGTAGGCTTGATGACGAAAATGTGCTTAATTTCATGTTGGATACTGATGTGCAGCTGCAAGGCTTCCATGAAGGCTCTTCCTGTGATGTTTGATTGTATTCCTGCGAATTTAGCACTGTCCTTGGACACTTCGATCAGCCTTTTCTTATAATCGGGAAGCGTCATCAATCTGTCGTTTATGACCTTCATGCCAGGTAGGCCTTTCCTTTGCAGAGCATCTATCTTGTGGAAGAAATTTTGCACTCCCTGATCCATGATTTGGATCTTTTCTTCTAGCTGAAGCATGAGACCTCTTTTGGTCAGAAATCTTTTCACTTCCAATATGGTTTCTGTCCTATCTTCAATTTTCAGCTCCTCGAGTTCCTCCCGTGTCTTAGAATTTAGGAACCTTATGATCTCATTGGCCTGGGCTGGCATGTCGCCCAGTTCAGTTCTGATTTTCTCTACAGCCTGCTTGCTCTTCTCGAGCAACTCGTTCTGTTCAAACATGATCTGAACCATTGGCCAGATTTCATTGATGGACTTAGAGATATCAGTCCACACAAGTTCTTTAACTTCGGCCAAGGTCTTTCCGGCCAATGTCTGTTTCTGGAGCTGTTGCAGCTCCTTCCTTATCTGCTCGTTCACCTGCTTTTCCTTTCACAGACTTGTCTGAAAAGAAGTCTTTAGCTCCTGGAGATTTTCCAATTCTTTCTTGAGCCTGTTGATTTCTGACTCTTGCAGGTTCATTCTTTCCATAGACTTGGCCAGGTCAATAGCTCCTTCTGGAAGGGGAACTATTGTTGCAGATGGAACGACTGTCACCGTTGTGGTTGCAATTGGAACAACACTCGGTGGAATGCCTTCCATTGGCTTTGCCTGCTCTCTCTCCTTGAGCAGTCTCTCCATCTCTGCCTCCATCTCCTTTAACTGCGCACTTTGCTCCAGGAGTAATTTCAACATTTCATCCTTTTCGTCTTCCCTTTCAACTATTTCCTTTGTCTGTGGGTCTTCTGTTGGAGGGAGCTTCAACTGTTTTCTCAAAGCGGCTATGTCAGCATTTTTCTTTTTGATCATCTCCTCAGCAGCCTTGACATTCGAAGGATCGTATCCTATCTTGAGGACTAGCTCCTCCAGCGGTTTTATCCTGTTATCTTTCACGAAGGAAGATATTTTTTCCAGCTTCAGCTGGGTCTGGGCATTGCTCAAAGCTATCCGAAACTTTGACGCAGAAGTTGCAACGCGGGTTAAAGTGTGGGAGATCATCTCTCCAGTTTGCTTATGCAGATCCATCTGATCTGCCAGATGCACATCTTTTGCTTGAAACTCGAATGTTGACCTCTTGTAGTCGAATATCACATTTGGATCATGCACTTGTGCATGGAGGAACGCCAGGTGCATCCTACCCTTCTCTGTATCAAATGCAGAGAGAAGCCTATGCTGGTCCGTGGATGACTGCTTCTGGAACTGTGCATACGTGCTATTGGTGAGCGACTGGTTCCTCTTTCTGATCGTGTCATATTTTTCAAAAATGCCCAATTTGGGCCTAGTGCTACTTGGTGGAGTATCCAATGGAGAATATGAGGATTTTATTTCTTTTATCCCCTCCTTATGCTGACTGGAGCCGAAAGGAAAACTGAGCTTCTTAGCCCCAGTGGTGGTCACTGTGGTGAGTGGGATCTCTTGCTCCACTGTCGCGCCTGTCGTTGGAGCTGTCCTCGACTTTTTGGAGTGTGATTTAAATTCCTCCGGAGACACCTCTGTTACCGGAGGGGAAGACTCTTGCCTGGGCCTCTTTTCTTTGGCATTCTGAGGTGTGGCCGTAGGTGGTGCACTTGTTGAGGGTACCTTCTCTTCCATCCCGACAGTCGGTTCCACGTCCACCAACGTATCGGGCTCCCATTCTACTTGATTAACAAATTTTTCGATTTCAGGCCTAGTCTCATGCACATATGGAGCATTCTTATTCTTGACTCTCATCTCAGAAATGATGCCATAGGGATAATAATTCCAGGTGAAACTTGTCATGAATTTCATTTCCCTCAAGAGTTTGTCTGCTTCATCACCTGTGCCTCTGCTATTGCAGATGAAAGAGCCTATCTTCCCTTTAATCCGCAATTGTTGCTTCTTTTTGAGAGAGACAAAGTGAATATCATCATAATTCATAATTTGTCTAATGTATTCCAAAGCGAAAATCCTTACCGGTATGTACCTCGAAAGCTTGAATGGTGCCAGCTCGCACCCATAAACTCAGATCTCAAAGTGATTCTGATACAAGTACTAGTCCCCTGTCTTCGCATTTTCTGAGAGGTGTAGAACTCTACGGACCTCGTCATTTACCCGTGGATCAGGCATGCCACTCAACATACTTACCACTGGGTGGTAAAACTGATCTATGAACGCCGTGAAATCATATTCGACGTAATTTCGCCTAAGGAGAGACGTCCACGCTGTGACTGGCTAAGGCTTTCCGTCGACATCCATCTTCTGCATGGAGAAGTTGAACTTGTCGGCTTGGAAATAGAGGAACATGTAAGCCAGAATGGAAGAATATCTGAACATGCCTTCGGTGTCGAAATTGACGAACTGCTCATGGATGTTATTTGCCAGGAATGTGCTGTAGTCGAACTGCGTGGTTGGTTGTTCGTCATTGGAAAAGATGGACAGAAAGCCCAGGATGGGCTCATCCACCCATTGATCTGAGTA
>SNQJ01S0121437.1:21766-48799 GCA_010110895.2 Picea sitchensis | reverse complement strand
CGAGCCAACCTTCTCATTTCCGTGAAAGTGCTTGTGGGTAACATTACCACCATTGGTCACCACGCCAGGGTAGTGTCCCCTGACTAGCTTATTGAAAGAAAAAATAAATAAAGAATAACGAATAAAAGGCATTAATGGGCTTGGAAACATTTGCATCCAGGACATGTACAACTCGCCTTATACAAAGGCACCCACAGGTAAGCCTTGCATTTCCCTGCTATCACTGCACCCCTTGTCAAGACATACCTTACCCACCTCATCCATTAACATGACTTGGATTTGATTTCTTCTGGAAACATCCCATTTCCAATGGATACTAGCCCAATAGGATGCCCTGTCACTTCCTCCAAACTTGCCTTGCAGATTTGTATAATGTCTTTGAGCACTTGATTGAGTAAAGGGGTTTTATGCACATGCTTGATAAAATTGATGATTGGATGTGATTGACATTGCTATGATCCCTGTGACTTATGAGCCCATAGAGGGTGTATCTGTTAATGTGCATGATCATACCCAATGGACAGGTACCATATTGGATAGGTACACATGGGGAGATGATTAGTTTGGACCTCCATGGGGTTGAAGAGCCCACCAGATGGATGTTGATACCCCAATAGGGGGTAGAGACAGGACATAGGGGTTTGCACCGGAGAAGAGGAGGACATTCCACAGAGGCACCCTGGCAGAGCCTTACCCAGGGGGGTTGTGCCCTCTCCACTGGGACATTGGCCTTAGAAGGCCCATGACATCACCCAGTATGCCTATGACATCATCCAACATTTATGGACATTTTGGGAGGCAGTTGTGGTAGTTGTGGCACGTGTGGCAGATTGGAGAGGCCCAAGGAGGCCTAAAGTTTTTATCCAGGAGGCCAATGCTGCCCTAAAAGGGGATAACATCATCCTAGAAATGGCATGACGTCTTTACTTTTGCTTGATTAGGGTTTAATTTATGACATTTAATGTAAAACAATATTATTTGGTATTTTGGCCTTGTCGTCCATTTGGTGACCTAAATTTTAATAAAGGTCATTGATACTGTATAAGTAGAGAGCTAAAACTCTCATTTTGATCATCATCTTTCAGTCACTTTTGGTAAGGTCTGAAATTTGCGCCCTCCTTTAGGGTTTTTGGATGAAATTTTGATGCACACTTGTTGAAGGAGGTTCTTTCTTGGCTATTTTCTGCATTTTCTTGGTGGAAAGTTTACAACTAGGGTTTGGCTTAATGAATGGTTGATGGATGTAAGTGAATTTCTACAATCTTTCTTTGTTTGAATGGTTATGGTATCTTTTACTTGCATTTTAAGGAGGAAGACACACTAAGGCATAGGGTTTCTACACCTTAGTGAGCCATCTTCCCCTAGGGTTGATAGGTTGAAGCCTTGCCTTAGCAACACTTCAACCATCATATCCCTCTTGTCTTTGGCCATATCACTATCATTTCGTCCCTTCTACTTTTGCAGCCTTTTTGACTCCATTTACCCTAATAGCGCACTGATCTAAGACCTTGTACTTGAGCCCTTTGATCACAACTTCTAAATACTCTTGAACAACCTTTAACTCCTTCTAACCCTAGCTTAGACTAAGACTTACTAACCCTATTTCTGTCATCATCTACCTATGTTATAACCTTATCCATGCAACATTTATTGTGTCTTTAAAGAAATTGAAAGATTGGCTAAAGCGTTGCTTCTAGTATTGATATTGTTACATTAATGATAAATTATTGTGAAGCTTCTTTAGCATTTATTGTGAAGTGATATATTGTAATCATTGTTATTGTACATCGTTGATTTGCTTCATTGACATTGTTTATCAATTGCTTTATATCAAAAAGTCCTTTATTATATGAAGGACTAACCAAACAAGTGATCTTGCACATGCATAGTTTTTTGTGTTGCTTTGTCTCGAGTAGGTACACTCTTGGTTATCATTTGTACTTCTGGTTATCTTTATCATTATTGGCTGATTAGTCGAACTTTCTGATCGGTGGTGACTTTTGAGGGGGGAAAACTTGTACTTAGCCATAACACTTTGCCTTCTCAAAAACGCAGGTCACCATGGACGTCTCCCCTGGGCCTACCACCCTAAACAGAAAGAGTTATCCTATTGAGGTGACAGTGGTAGGATATTCTCAGTTACGCCAGTTTTCCTCTTTTCCATCCGCTTTTTACTCCAACTACACACTATGTGATAAACCAAACCATTCCAAAACTTGAGGTGGCCTAGCTCTGCCCTTTAGGAGTCAGGTGCAGACCTTAGGACCAACACCTATAAAAACAAAAGAGGGGGTGCCCACCATACTACGGTTCATTTGGACATATTCTTAGTATTGAAAACAATGTTTCAAACTCAGCTAGCCATCTTAGCTAAAATCTTTACCTTCACTAAATCTGACCACTAGTCAATCCTTCTTTCATGGGAAAGTAATTTCAAGCTAGGACCAAAACCCTTCAGATTCGAAAAGTTCTCGATGGATCATCATGATTTCATGTGAAATATTGAACATTGGTGAAAAAAAAGATCAAATCTATATGGAATGAAAATGTTCCAATTTTAGCATAAACTAAAGCACATTAAGGAAATAATAATAAAAAGGAATCAAGATGTCTTTAGGAACATATTTGAGGACATGATGAAACTAGAAAAGAAATTGGAATTGGTTCACACAATCATCATTCAAAGAGGTTGATCAGACAATGTTATGACCCAAGGGAGGCATATATAGGGCTAAATGTTTATGATATGACCCTAAGGGGGGAATATATGGGGCTAAATGTACATGTAATGTGTAAATATATATTTAATATTGTTGGCCTAATAGTAAAGGGGCTTCGTGTATAGTGTGGGAATAGGTATATATAAAGATCATGTATTCATAATTATAGAGATGTGAATTGCGATGTATGAATGTATTTGGTTATCTGGAGAAGGTTCTCCTATTCTTTAAGGAGTTATTGTATAACTTATCCATATTGGAGTTGTGCGCCACACTCACATTCTATACATGGTGTATACTTCTATTATGTTATGATATTTTAAGTATTTGGATCATTTCATTTGGTATCATAGCATTGTATGTAGCAAGGAGGACCAACTCAAGATGGAGACTAATCAGAGAGAGAAACAAGAAAAAATATTATGGAAATGTAAATATAGAATTTGATGGCCAAGGAAAGGAGATAAGAAAACTTGTTTCTTTCACAACTCTCTCCTCAACAAAAGAAGTAAAAAATGAATTGTAACATTAAGGATCACAACTGGAGAGAAATTGGAACTGTGTGAAGACATTGAAAATGAGCCAACAAATCACTTTAGTCAACTATTACAAGAACCAACATAATATCGAGAGGAAGCGATCTAGACAATTACCAGTTCTATTATGAACTTAACATCCCATGAACAGAACATCAGTCTTACTTTCCTTATGTCTATGCAAGAGTCGGAAAAAAATGTTAAAGAGATGGTTGCGGGTAAATCATAAAGACCGAACGGATTTACAACCAACTTCTTCCAAACCTACTGGAAGATCATTGGCAAGGAGATCTAGGAGGTGGTCAAGGAATCAAGAATCACAGGTATGATCCTCTAGGATTTCAATGCAACATTCATTTCTTTGATCCCAAATGATATCATTGCCATATGATTTATAAAATTATTGCAAAAGTAAATGCTAATCAATTAATGCCAATTTTGAACAAGATCATATCTCTAGAACATGGAGGCTTTGTAGAGGGAAACAAAATCTTGATAGGATAATTTTAGCTCATGAATCAATCCACTCTTCGAAAATGAATAAGAGACATGGAATAATGATTAAACTTGATATGTCTATTGGACAGGCATTATGGAAATAATATTCATAAAAATCATAAGTATGGAAGATGTGTGCAGAAGAAGAAGAAGAAGAAGAAGAAGAAGAAGAAGAAATACAAGGTAGGAGCAGAGTGTGCAATAAAGGGAACATCTAGGCTCGAGAGTGCACAGCCGAGGCACATTCATTAGTACCATGCACAGTAAGAAGAACAAACAAGAATAATAAAGCAGAGACAAAAGCAAGAGAAGAAAGCAGGCGAAAAGGAGGGATAACAACTCGACATGCTAAAAGAAGAAATACGTGCAAAAGCAAGAAGAACAACAGTTAGAGCGCAAAAGCAGCATGCAAATGGAAAAGTAGGAAAAGAAAGACCGATAAGTGAGTCAACCTAATTTTTCATGAATTGTAATAGGGTTTTGGGGTGAGCAAAGTAGGGTTTTAAGCCCTAGAAGTCATGTATAAATATGTAATGGGTTGGGAAGATAGGGGTTCTCTTGCTCTCTTGTTCTATTATGTTCTCTAGATGCACTGTCGAGGGTTCCAATCTATTGAGAGTTCATGTTTTGTAAGAAGAGTGATATAATAGACTGAGAGTGAAAGAGTCTAGGTTTGAATGTTAAGGAGATGTTTCAAAGAGAGAGATTCTTGCATTGCATAGCGACTAGGCTAGATGAAGGAAAAGATAGCATGATGTATCTTTTGTAAGTGCAGTGAAAAAGCCTAAGACAATTGAAACAAGAATAATAAAGAAGCCAGTCGTTGTGGACATAGCCCAAAGTTGGGTGAACCACGTTAACTATTGTGTTTACTTGTCTTTTATGTGATTGATTATGAATACTCTCTCTATGCGTGTTAGATTAGATTCGTCTTTTATGTGAACACTGTGCAATAGTTATGAATGTTACAGTAATTGGTTTATGTTGCAAACTGAGTATAATGGTAATGTATAACCAAATTCACTAAGTAACCAAAGGAGAATAAACACAGGATAATGTGCGTAGAATAAAGAAGTAAGAATGAAAAGGATGATCACCTCTCATTCCCTCACTGCTATAGAAACTCGGTTCTTGCAACCCCAATAGATGCCTCAAGTGAGAATTCACTTGAATGCATGTGATGCAAAAAGGGACGGTGTCTGAAGGGTTTTTGTTGGACAAGATAACTCAAACCTAGGGTCTTGCAACTGCGTACGTGCCAACAAATGGTTATGTTGTCGGGACCCAGAATCTGTGATTGAGGGAATGTTTTGGAGGCTGACTAAGAAAGAGATCATGGAATGGATAGAAGGGAATGAATGGGACTTTGCTCAGAAAGAGAATAGAAACCCTCATATGAGTGATGAGTAATGGATGCAAAGGTATTTGTACACAGAGCTACAAGAATTTTTCTTTGGCGAATTTATGATTATTTTGATTGAGTGGTTAGAAATATTAGTGGAGAATACTGGAAGGTACCGAACCACAACACCAAAGAATTGGACTCATGAGTTGGTAAAATAGTTGAATTCTATAAGTAATAAAACTTCTCACGTAGTGGATTTCTGGTTGGATAGTATATTAGAAGGATATATTATATAATTTGTAGTAGATTATACTCAGTCATACAGTGTTGCAGAAAGGGACTTCTTGAAAGGTTTGTGTGGAAGGTTCATGAAATCATTAGGTATGTGGATAAAGATGTTGTTGTGTGACAAGTGCATGATGACAATGGAGTCTGACTGCTAAGGGGATTCATGCACATAGGGGAATCGGGGGATGACAAGAGGATAGTCTGAGGAAAGGAGAGAATGAAGGAAGAAATGAAGAAGGAAGGGAGGGACCGAGGATGCAGAGAACCGAAGAAGTTGTATCAGAGGAAGAATATGATTTTGGAGTATTGTGTAGTGGGAGGAGGTACAAGAGGTAAAATACTAAGGCTGAGAAAGGAGAGTCACACAGTGAGCCAGAGTGGAGATGACCTTGTGCAATAGTCCAAATCAAAGAGATACCACACATAAAAAAAGAGGAAGAGGCGTTCTAGTCCAGTCCTATAATAGAAGAGTCATTAAGTCCTACTCAGACTGGATCCTATGTCGAATCCATGACCCCATGTGCATCACCACAATCTGAGATAACAATTGAAGAGTTATCGAAATCACTTGTAGTTAGCGGAGGAATTCATAGTAGCAATTGGAGCAGTGGAAGCAGTGTGAAGAGTTAGAGTCAACCAACATCACCAAGAGGAGGTACTACACAAAGAAACATGGTAGGGGTAGACAACACCCTCAAACTTCCTAAATTCTAGGGATTTGGGATAGAGGACCCAAAACAACATATATTGTCTGCGAGACAATTTGGGTTGCAAAGAATGTCTAGGATGAGTCTGTGAAGATTGCGCAATTGGTAACAACATTTAGAGGCCATGTGTTAGTACGGTACATGAAGTTGTAGAGTACGATGCCTATAGGACAAGCCATGAATTTGGCAGAAATAAAACAAGCATTATTGAAAGATTTCAAGAAGACAAAGTCTAAGTCACATTATATTACAGAGTTGAAGGAAATCAAATAGGTGCAGACTGAATCAGTCTGGGATTATGACCAACATTTTAAGGATTTGATGGGTAGACAAACATTCCATATCCCTGATCAATAACATCAAGAATGGTTTATTGCAGGACTTCTACCACATATTCGTAGGTCGTTGATTCAACAGAAGGTTGCGTCGCAGCCTGAAGCTTTGGATATTGCGATGAAATTGGAAGCATCCCCTGTAGGAGATAGTGGAGGGATGGCACAACTTCATACACAGTTATTTGCCTTGACAATTCAACTAGAAGAATGTACAAAAGGGAAGGAGAAATTGGAACAAGTATGGTGTACCAAGTGTAGGACTAAAGGCCACCACAAGGATGAATGCCAAACATTCATGCATTATTTAGCGACTAGAGAACCAAATCCACTACCAGGAGGGGGATATTATGAAATATGTAAGAAATGGGCACACCATTCGAATGAATGTCTATTATTGTAGAAGTATTAGAGTACACCAAGGAACTTGTTTTGCAATTTTTGCAAGTCGGTTGGGCATGAAGAGAAGGATTGTCGCGCATTCAGTTTGATGAGGGAGTGCACATCATATATGTATAGGATTTAGGAGGAGAATCCCGTGACAGAAGGAGATGGTCCACAATATAATAATCAGAGAGGATTTAATCCCAAAAACAGAGGAAATTTTGGCATAGGTCGAGGCAGAGGAAATTTCAGCAAAGGAGGAAGAGGACTAATAATATGTTACAATTGTAATCAATCGGGACACTTAACTCATGACTGCCTGAATCTGTGTACAACATGCACATACTGTAGAGAATTGGACCAAGCAACAAAATATTTTTCTCAACTTCTTGTGAAATGGCAGGCAAGAGGGAATCAAAACGAGAATCCAAATTAGAATGTACAGAAAATATCAGTGGAGAAATGCAATGAAGGACCTAGAATAACAGTTTTTTGTGTTTGAAGGAACCATAATAGGATTTGATGTGATGAATGGAGGGAAGCAGGCTGAGCAATGGGTAAGGAAGTTAGCAGGACCTATTCCAATATCCGCTCCTCAACAAGAAAATGAGACGTATCAGAGGGCAAGAAAATAGGTACTTGGACAAGATTGAGAAGAATCAACATCATTTGCGTCTCATATCGAAGATCGTGCTAGGACAAAAAAACCACTTGGGGAGGCAAGCACTCTAAGAGAATTCCTGAGAATTTGCCCAGAGATAATGAAAGAGGAAACTTCATTAAATGTACTATATGAGATGATTGATCACTACATGCAAGGAAGGGAAACTCCCATCACACAAAGGGTAGTGAATCAGGTACTGCACAGAAAGAGGACCAATGAAGAATTCAAGTTAAGTGCGTAGATTGGGGACTATGATGCAAATAAAATTATTTTAGACTTGGGATCTAATGTGAATGTATTGCCAAAGTAGTCCTGGGAGATGATGGCAAAACCCAAGATGATCTGGTCTCCTATTCAGTTAAGTCTCGCAAATCAGCGCAAGATAGTACCAATTGGTCGATTGACAAGAGTACCTATGAACATAGATGGGGTGTGCAGTGTCGCAGACTTTGAAGTCATTGAGATCATGGATGATAGTCAACCATATCTATTATTGATGGGACTGGAATGGGAATTTGATAACCAGGCAATCATTAGTCTAAAGAGGAGGGAAATTATATTTGAAGTCAGATATTTGAAAGTTACTGCACCATTGGACCCAACAGAAGGGAAGAGGTACATAGAGCTAGCAAGAGGGAACGACATTGAAAACTTGTATAACATGACTACATGGATGGACGCTTATGTTAACCCCACTGAATATGGTGCACTAAGTTGGAGAAGTATCATTTCGTGTGCATCAGATTCAGAGGAAGGTCCAGAGAATTGGCAACAGAGGATGCATGAAGTATCAACTAGATGGTGTGCACACATAACTCGAGAATTGCGTTGGATTGGAACAGAGTTATGTGATCCACCCAAGTATGATTGATTGACTGATATAATCTTGTTTGTACAATAATTTCAGTTGCATGTACCTGAAAAACAAAGGTTGTTGGCACTAGATGTTGTCCTAAAAGCGACTCCAGCCAGATGGTGCGCTGCACATAAAGATGGAATGGAAGAATGGATGCAGTGTAAAAGACTAATGGAAGTGAGATTTGGTACCAAGGTAGAAAATATTGCATAGAAGTATACAGGGGAGAGTGACCTAGCAGGTCATGTTGAGCAGTGTAGAACCTTATGGAGTTCAGTACTGAAGACATAATGGACACACAAATTTATACATACACTAGATACAATTCCAAAGAACTGGTATTTGGAATTGGAAATGTGCAGAGAGACAACCAACCGGGAGGAGTTGAATCAGAGGTTCAAGGTAACATTTATATTTGAACATGAATCTCCATCAATAGATGCAATGCTACAAGCTATTCGAACCAAGATATTTTCAGAAGAAGGGTCGATGGAGGTGGTACCGGTCTGCGACACATAAATAGATGCTATGACTATCCATGAGTTATTGGAGTGTTATAATGTTAATAAGGAAGAACATGATGAAGAGATCGCAGGAATGTGCAAGTACCTAAAACAGAAGGAGAATGGGAAGTAGGAGGGCCAAAGCTTGAGTCTGTTGTGTACACACAACCAATAAATATGCGAAAGGTAAACATTGGGATGATAGAGAATCCAAAGTTGGTGCAGATAGGGGATTAATGGAGTGATGAAACAATAGAGAAGATTGTAGACAACTACATTCTCATAAATGAAGGGGATAGCGGGGGACTTAAACGAGATGAAGATTCCTTTGAAACCAGGTGCTAAGACAGTGTGACAAATACCTTATAGGTTAAATCCAAAGTACAAAGAGAAGGTGAAAGAAAAAATAGACAGAATGTTGGACATAGGGATCATTGAACCATTGGTGGAATCAGAGTAGATAAGTCCAATGGTAGTGGAATACAAGAAAACAAGAGGAATCAATATTTGTGTGGATCTAAGGAAGCTGAATGATGCATGCTTACATTACCCATTTCCCACACCATTCACAGATGAGGTATTGGAGAATGTAGGAGGGAAAGAGACTTATTGTTTCACAGATGGATTCTTAGGGTACCATCAAATAAAAATTGTGTAGGAAGATCGATACAAGACTACTTTTGCGACAAAGTGGGGAAGTTATCAGTATACATTAATGCCCTTTGGGCTAAAGAATGCCCCTGCGATGTTTTCAAGAGTTGTGGTTGTAGTGTTTATGGAATTTTTTCATAAGTTCCTTGAGGTATACTTAGATGATTGGATTGTGTTCAATCTACTGAACGATCACATAGAAGTACTCAGGTTAATGTTGGATAGGTGTAGACAATGTCAGATTTCATTGAATTTGAAGAAGTATTTTTTTGTGCAGCATTTGGAATTTTGTTGGGCCATGTGGTTTGCAATAAGGGATTATTAGTGGATCCAGCCAAGATTGCAGTGATTTTGGATTTAGAATCACCTACATCAATCAGACAGCTAAGGGAAACTCTGGGTCACACAGGATATTACATGAAGTTTATCAAAGGCTATGCGCATATCACAACACCTATGGAAAAAATGTTGAAGAAGGAAGCAAAGTTCTAATGGAATGAGGACTGTCAAAAGGGTTTGGACACCTTAAAGAAAAAACTAGTGACCGCGTCGATTTTCATATTTCCAAATTGGAACAAGGAGTTCCATGTTCATGTAGATGTATCGTCCATAGCTTTGGGCATAGTACTATTGTTGGTATTAAACTATTATTACTACCTTTCTTGGGCCGACCCAGGTTCAGAACTACCATGGTTTCCAACAAAACCCCTTTAAAACTATCGGCCCCTCTGATAAACCAGAAGGAAACACAGTACACAAAGTGCACTACGCAGTCTCACCTGAGATAGTTCTATTGGTGGTTGCAATGCTTAGGTTCTTGCAGCCTAGGAATGAGTGGGGATTTGGGATTAAACTATGTGATCTTCATTTGTTACTTTAATCATTTAGCTTATAACGAATATCTTGTAATTATTATTCATCCATGTAAAATATCAGATCTAACTAGTCATTCACACATGTGTCTAACATCGAATCATTAACAGTAAAGGTAATAGACAATATTCAATCACACAACACATGATCTACCGTGGTTCACCCCTCCTGGGCTATGTCCACAAAGATTTGGCTGCTCTGCTATTTTATTATGGTGTTTCCAAAACTACAACGTTGCACGCATTACAACTCTCCATCAAACGAGTCGAGATCTACAATGAGGCAGACTAGATCACACCAGGCTCCTCAACCTGTGATCTAACCCTCAATATCTACCCTATTTCCCCTCCTCACTCAACAACTTACAAAACAGATCGGATTTACAATCATTCTTTTTCTCTCTCCTCAAACTTGAGCATTAAAAGAAAACAACTATTGAAAAATGTTCGAATCTCAACCTAGACTTCCTAGGTACCTACTTATACATTTTTTTTGCTTACTAACCATTACATCTTCTTACCAAAAACCTGACCCTATTATGGCTAGGTCTTCTTGCATGCACACCTTGCATGCTTTCCTTTTCTGCATGTGTGTCTTTTTGCACGTGATGTTGTTCTTGCATGTGTGTTTGCCTTACACGTGTTGCTTTTCTTGCATGCATGTCTTCCTTACACATGTTTCTTTTCTTGCATGTGTGTCTACCTTGCACGTGTTTCTTTTCCTGTATGCGCGTCTGCCTTACACATGTTACTTTTCCTGCATGCACGTATGCCTTACACGTGCTAGTTTTATCGCATGCGTGTCTACCTTACACATGCTCCTTTTCCTGAAAAATGGGTCTATGCCCAATAGGCCCCCAACACTATCATCGTGACTCGTACCAAGTCATTGCCTAGATCTAGTTTCTGTCACTACTTGTGCCAGCGTGTCATACATTTCGGTGATTCTCTGGCAGTGCACCTGAGCCTGGCTACTCCTTTCGGCCATATCTTTCACGAGTTGCGTGGCGACTGGGTTTTGTAGCAGTTCTCCTCCTTCCACTACGATGCACTCTACACTCAATTTTGTTGCGTCGATCTCGATGACCAACTGTTCTGCCTTTTCTTGAAGGGGATCCAACTGAGTCTGTCACGTCATCTTCTACACTTGTACTACCTTTCCTTCTGCTTGTAAATTTTTCATCTCCGCGACAATTTTGATCTTTTCTAGCAGTGACATCGTTCTCTATCATTGTTTGATGTCTGGCATGGTTGCATGTAGTTTGTCCTCCTTCTCTTGCAACTCTTGTAAGCTTCCATCCTCTAGAAGTTGTATCCATAGTTGGGTGCTCTTCTCCAGCAATTTTGACAGACTGTGTATATTCTACGCGATGTTCTCTACAGAAACTATCGCGTCCCGCTCCCTTTGCGCTTTGATTTCTGGAGGAGTTGTGGGAACTACATGCTCCTCCAACTCTTTAATCTGGTCCTCGTAGTGTTGCATCGTCTATGCTATCTTATGTATTTTTTCTTGCACTGATACTTCTTGTATTCCTTCGCTGTCTGAGATGGCTTGAAATATTCCATGGATGTTTTTTCCCATCTCATCCACCTTATGCTGCACCATCTTATTCTCTTTCCCTTCTTGGCTAAGTGCCTCCTTCAGTGAGGTGTTGTCTTCCTGCACCAACTGTAAGTTTTTCACGTCATATCTTGCTCTGGACTGAATTTCCTCTGCGATGCTCACTTGTAATTTATAGAGTGCTTTGGTTGGAATCTTGGGCAACGCCAAGTCCAACATCTCAATCTCTCTCAACGGACTCTACGCTATCTCCTCATCCATGAACAACATGTCAAGAGTAATCCTGAAGTTTACACTCCCCTGTGTCGTGATCTGCACTGTCTCGCCCACCGATACCCCTTCTTTCACTGACGCTGCTGTATTTTGTTGTTATTTCTCTGATTTGACTTTTAACTGCTCTAGCGCAATTTTCACCTCTTGGATTTGCTCCAAAATTGAAGCTTGGTGGTTCTCAACGTTCTCCCACACGTCTAGTAGTCGATCCTCTACTATCGTGGATGTCAACTCCACATCGTCTTCCATCAATGATGTTTCCATGGGCTTCCTGTGAGCCTTGGACTTCTTTTTGGAGCCACTTGGTTGCTCCCATGTTCTCTTCCTTTAAGCCTCTAGTGGTTCAGATGCTTCTGGAATCTATGTATCCCTGCCAGTGTCCTACCCTTCTCCTTCTTCCATTGAGACTTTTGATGTCTCTGTATGCCTTTCCTCTAGGCGCACTTGTTCTGTTGTTTCTCTTGTTGTCTTCCCTGTGTGCGGTGGTCCTGTGTAGAGCAATGTTGGGATTTATTCTTCATTCTGGCTATCTTCTGTATGGAACTGTTGGCCCCTTCTTGGCCCTATGTCATATTTTTGTTTTTGCTTGCGCCGTTTGTGCCTGTCTGCTGTGCGGGGACTATTCTATCCTGCATTCTTGTTTGTGCTCCTAGCACCATCTTTGGGATTGTTGGCACTCTCCACTCCTCGAGACATTCCCGGACCCCCATCTGGATGTCCTGCATTGTTACACAGTACTTCAATTGTAACCATTCCTTAGATGAATCCTTCTTTTCTTCTAGCCACATACTGTGGCACGATTCCTGGATGTTCGCTATCTACCCAAACTTCTGGACAATTTCTATGGGAATCCTCCATGTCTCCGCAACTCTATTTTGGATTTATTTCAAGTATATAGCGAACATGTTGCTGTTAAGTTTCTTCTTTTTGGGATCCGCTGTACTGTGAAGGGATGTGTAGTGTGTTGCACCACATTTTCCTGTTCTTGGTAGGAGCAGGATGTATGTGGGTTCCTTCCACCCCATAAGTGTAATGAGGATGAGTAACCATGAATAATGGAACTCAGAGCCCCAATCTTGTGTGTCCTTGTAGTCTTTAAGGAATGAGTTTAGTAGATAAGGGGCCCAACTCATCGAGATCCCCTTTGCACACTGCACTATAGTTGCTACTACTCCTACAAACACTTATTATTTTTGACACTTGCGCATTAATTTGCAACCGAGAAATCTTGTTGAAAATCATGTTGCAGTATCATTGATGCCATTGATCTTGATACCTCCATTACCCCTCTCTATGCCATACTTTTCTTTGATCTCATCTGAAATGGCTTTCACCTTAGTCTTATCGTCTAGGTATTGTTCTGGCTTCTCCCCATCTGTGGGTAGCCCTATAATTGTTGCAATGAGATTGATGTTGATAGGCATTGGCCTATCCATCCACAAGATGCCTCCGTGCACCCTCGCTAACAGCTATTTGACACATCCATTTATGTGTTTCCCATGCTTGAAGTGCAGTATGTCTAGTAATTTCATGATGTTGGTGTTGTACAACCCCAGTATCCACTGTGCAGGCTCCAACAATGGCGCGCTTGATGGGACTTCTCCCCAGCTCTCCAAGTAGCTTTCTACTGCCAAATATGGGAACTTTATGGAATCAAAGACATCATGGTCGAAGAATTTAAGGCTATTGACTCCTCCTACCATGTTATTATCGGTCTTCACTCCATTGGGAATTTTTGGCATCACTATGGCCAATTCTTCGTGTACGCGTTGTACGCCCTGCGCACTACTCTCTGCTCACACCTTCTTCTTCCCTTGTGGGGATGATACCCCACCCTATGGTATGACCTCTTGCATCATTTCATGCTTTGGTTCCGGCTCTAGGCCTTGCTGCGTGGAACTCATGGCCGGTTCTTCTTCCTGCAGCTCTTTCCCCATGGAAGAGTCAGATTATGTCTGTTCAACATCCTCTTCTGGCTGCTCAGGCTCCTGTGCAGGTTCCTGCTCCTCTTCCGCATGCAATTTGGTCTGCTCATACTCTGGTGTGTGGATTTCGTCCACATCCACCATTGTGGGCATCTCTTTTGTGCCGGTTTGTGGCACCCGAGTGCTACTCTGTGTGTTTCGTCTAGTTCAGCTTGGTGCTCTGAGTCTTGGTGGTGTCATTGTGAGGACCTCCAGATTGCAGAATTCCTAATTGACAAGGGATAACACAAATTCACACTCTATCGCTCTTCCACTTGGCTTCACATTCTTCTCCTTAGCAAATAATACAATGGGTTACGTTCCCCCCTTTTTCAGACTTTACATCGGGACAAAGAAGTGACAGTTGTGTCGCACTGACAGTTGCCACTTTTTCACTTTTTGTTGTGTTTCCAGCATGTTGTACCTTTCTACCCGCTAACTGCTCTCCTGCACGTAGTGCTTTCCAGCCTCAATTTTCTTGTAGTGTAATGTTCTCCTTTAGCAATTCTATTCTATCAAAACCCTCCATGCACGCCGATCTGCTTTTCTGGCTTTTCTTCTTTTTATTTATTTTTCTCATTTTATCTCTCTTAACTTCTACTACTATAATACACTATGTACATATCTTCTTATTGCAATGTAGTTTTCTAAGCACTAGGAGGTCGAATGTCTGTGTACATTTTCAATCGACTCCCATTGATCATTCCTCTCAGTTTTGTGCCTCCCAAATCTTTCAAAAGTATAGATCCCCCATCTGTGATAGTCTTCACTTCATATGGTCCCAACCAATGTATTCTAAATTTCCCTGGATGTTGAAGAAATTTAATGTCATATACCAAGACTAGGTCTCCCTCCTTGAAACCTTTCCTCTTGATATGTTTGTCATGACAAGATTTATCTCTTGCTTTATGTACTTCTTGGTGGAATCCTGCTAGGATCCTATCTTCTTCCATCTCCATTAGTTGACTTAGACTTTATTTTACTACTCCTCATTTTGTCTGTTGGTAATTGTTGCTAAGCATAGGCTAGTTACAAATAATTATAATAGCAACACTGCTTCTTGTCCATATACCAACCTGAATGGTGTCTGTCCTGTCAACTTTTTACATGTAGTCTTATATTCCCATAATACTGCTGGTATCTTCAAATCCCAATCATCCCTATTGACATTGTAGATCTTTGTCAAATCATTCTCTAGGATCTTATTAAAGGATTCCATTGTTCCATTTGCTTGAGAGTAATATGGTGTACTCTTTTTATGATAGACTTCAAACTCCTATTACACATTATTTTCGTCACCCTGATGATGACTTTACAAGAATGTAATCAAGCCCTCAAAATCATCTTTTGCCTGAGAAAAGTGATTGTTTTCCTCCTCTACAAGACTACTTTTTAGAAGGACGCCATAGGCTACCCATAGTGTATAGTGCAGAAATCAAAGATTTCTGCAGGTTGCTCTATAGCTGGCCTGCGGGATTTCCACAGGTTTCTATATAGGCAGGGTGCGACGGTGTTTGAAAGCCAAAAGAGGAAAGGGGTTCAAGAAGTTTCTAGAAGGGGAATCTTCTGGATTGTGAGGTGGCGTCTGTATGGTTACAATCCTACTGACTTCTTTGATCTGGTGGGATCATCCTCATCCCTTTAACCACTTTAACTTCTCCTATATAATAATGGGCTTCTCATGGAAAAGGTTAAGCATAGTTAAGCAAAATTGAGCAAAGGATTGTTGGAAGAATAGGCTGGAGATTGTGTGAAGAATACTATTTTAGTTGATGTTTGAGGTTTGCATTCATCCATCAAGCTTTTGAAGATCACCTTCATGCAAACTCCAGAACGAATATATGTGTGTGTTGGAACGAAGGACCACTAAAAGGGAACTTGCAACATCAATGCATTTCGGTTGTATCTTCCACTTTCATTCAATATAATACAATGACATGTTTCTTTCCCATAAAATTATTCTCATTTTATTACATGACTCCTTGATCACATGTCTAAGTTTTCATTGAATCTATCATAGTTGCTTTCACTTTGGTTGGTTTGTGTCATTGCAGATCTGGTTTCACAAGAGCACCGGAGCGAAGCGGGAACAACAAAAATATAAGGAAGCGATCTAAAAGGTAAGTCATCAATTCCTTCTTTGACACTTAGATCAATGATTATAACTTAGGGGAAGCATCATGTCCTATCCTATTTTTTTCTAGATCCAGGCGGATCTAGGGAGATTAGTTTATGTCTGGATTTACCAATTTATTCTATAACAAATTTGGCGACTCCACTGAGGATATGACTTGATTGTGGTTTTTTGTTGGCCATTTGTTTTTACCTACTCTTTTTTATTTGAATTCAGTCTCTGATTCTATGGGAGATCCATTTAGACTCTCTGAGTTTGAAATTTCTCAGAGATTTTTTACCTTTTTCTCAAATTTCCTTGATTTGTAGATGTGTCCACACTGCACCCTATACCTAGCCTGTGGAAATCTTCGATTTTCGCACCCTAGCTATTTTCTTCAGTGCGTACTTTCTGCACTCTGTCTATTTCTAGCCTGCGAAAACTCTAGATTTCCGCACTGTAATGTTGTTCTAGCCTACAACGACATCTGTGAAATTTTTGAGTGAGGTTTTGGCCTCTGTTGATGCCTAGTTTTTGCTTTAGTTAGCTGGGGGGAACTTTTTTAGCCAGTGTTTGACTATTTTCTCATGCTTAACACGTTGTTGATTGGTTTTCGGAGATCGAACACCTCTCTTAGTCATTTTCCAGTTTTCATTTTTTATTTTTAACAACAAGGGTATAATCTCTGAGCTTGTATCTGAGTGCTTGTTCGATTAAAAATCTTGGATTGGATTTGAAGTTTTGGATTGATTACGTATTCTGTATTGCTTGATGATTGAGAGGTTATTTCTTCATTTTCATTTGAGGGAATACTTTCTCATCATTTTTTATTTTTTGTCTTCATTGAAAGTTTGATTTGGGTGCTTGTTGAAGTTATAATTTTTTTTGGATTTCTTGTCTTTTCTCTGTCATGCCCTTGGTCTGGTCTTAGAATGGAATAATTTGAGGTTATACATCCTTTTGAATAATCATACATAAGAAAATTTATTGCATTTAAGCAAAGATAACATTGAAGAACTTCATTGTTTATTGGTTGTTTGAAATTGTGTTCATTTAAAGAAAAAGGAAGTATATTTCCTAGTTTACACCATTCCGGAAACACCTTCTCCCTGTTGTAGATAGAATTCATTGAACTACATTTTCATCATTCATTTCTATTTACATATTTTTGGGTAAAGGTCTTACACAACATCGATTTCATTCCCGTCTCCCTCTTGAGTAACAACAACCTTTAAAAATATTGCGAAAATATAAAACTTAACTGGTAATTTTTTCTAGGGATCTTTTACACCAATATTAGCTAGGTTAGAGATTTGGAATAGGAAGTGAGACACACTCTCCAAAGAAAAAAACACACAATAGCATCTTGTGATAGGGAGTGTAAAATTCCATTTGCAACATTTTGTCCTGGGAAGCCCTTCTCACACAAGGGTCAAACCTGAGGTCGCATTGAGATCAACGAAGTTACTCACCCTGCTTTTTTGATCTCAGTGTAGAGATTGCATGTACTATGGGGGTCTCTTGAAGGCATACCCACAATGATGAGTGGAAGCCTCTCAAGTTTATTTCAGGCTAGATACCTTGCCCTTGCGCGTGGATCGGACCGTCAACTGTCTCCCCAGGTATCATTGTTGTTTTTGGTAGCCTTAGTTGCCTATATTCTTAGGGTCTTACATGAGGTGACTGTGGAGAGGAAAGTCTTCAAGACACCTGGAATTGACGTTGGCCAGACTCACTTGGGCTCCTTGGAGGGTATACCCACGATTATGTGTGGGAGCTTGCACCAGGGTGTAAGTCCGTTAAGAAGATCGTCAACGTAACTTTTCCACCCTAGCCCAGCCCCTTCTTGTCTCGACTTTGCGACGTTGGATTTCATCACCAAATAGTGACTTCAGAACAAGAAGGTTTTGTTTTCTTGGTTTTCATTCCTAGATTCGACTAGCGAGTTTTGTTTGTTTACATAGTTGGCCATAGATTTTTTCCGAAATTTTTTTGGTTTCAACAAACATTGACCCTCCATGTTGTTCGCGTAGGTGCAAGGACTACCTCTGAAAGTTTCCCAACCCTTTCTCCCTAATCCACTGGAGGAATCTCCTCAATAGAGTGAGATCCAGGACCACATACCTTCACAAGTGGAGAGAACTGACTTTTTAGAAAGTTTTCAAATTGTTTTCGATCCTTTGGACGCTTTCCGCTTACCTCCTGGATACGAAAGACTTATTCTTCGAATAAACTCGTCGGGAGAACTTGTTGTTGACACTTCTAGAATACCAACTGGAATCCTTCATGGCCTTGAAAACGAAGATCCTTTTTGGACCACTGAAATATCTCAAACTCCGACTTCTAGACGGAACCCTCCCGGCTTAGAGGTAGAAGCTGAGATACCTGTCGTTTCTGAACCACTCGAAACATATACTACATTTACAATACCTTTAGATCACTTTAATAGTACAACTTGTTATTTCTTTGTTGGTCCAGAGGCTGGTCCTAGCTCAACTATCCCTCTTGAGTAGGCCCATTCCACAATGGTCCCAAACACTACGATTATCCCCACCGGGAACATGGTGGCTAGCCAACCTCCTATTGGTACACTGCGTTCGTCTAAACAAATCCTGTCACTCCCTCTTGGGTATAATGACTTGAATGATTCTATCCGCATTCCTACCCAAGTTCCATCCGAAGCTTTTGGAGTCTTTACTCCTCCTGGGTATAATGTTGCTTCCATTTCTATTCCGACACCATCCCAGTTCCTCTCCGTAGGGTCTTATCCACCTTTTATAGGAGGATTCGGACTCAGTGGCTCTACCACCTTTGGAATTTCTACTCCATTATTCACTTCTGGTTATCAGATTCCTATTGGGGGACAGTATAACCCATAGGGGAAAACTTAATTTGGAGGTCAAACCCAAATTGGGGCATCATTCTCACCTGGAGGACAACCCTGACTCAGAGGATATAATCCACAATATGGACAGAACATCCCCGGATCACTAGCCCAGTATTGTAATCTTCTTATTCAAGGAAATCCATAATTGTCTGGGGGGAAACAACCTCAAGTTATCTCTTTTATACCCCCTAGTTCGGGTCAGTCATACCTCGGTTCTTCTAATCCCATTTGGGGTTCGAATGTCCAATCTAGTGTCCCTACCCAAGGGAACATCTCCAATCAGTACAACCCTATGGGATACATGCCTCTGCACACATGTCCAAATCTGTTAGGACCTTCGCCTCACATATAGACTGCTTATGGTACTACTGGTATACCAATGAGACTCCCTCCCCAAAGTCACCAGTATCCTCCTGTGAATAGAAAATTACTTTTTTTAGCCACTTTGGATCTACATGATTTGTCTAGAATCTTGAATGATCCTATCCCTACATTTTCCCCACTGGCCCGTTATACCAGCCAAATTACCGTCCAACATTCCAAAATTTGACGGTAAACCAGGAGAGGATCCGAACAACCATGCCATGACTTTCCACCTTTGGTGTTTATCCAACTCTTTGATGGATGATTCCATTCGGTTACGACTCTTCCAATGAACTCTCATGGGTTTGGCTGTAAAGTGGTATATAGAACTACCATGAGGTTTCTTCACTGACTTTAATATCCTAGCCATGGATTTTCTTACACACTACCAAGTATCGATCCGTTATGAAACAGGAACTGAGATCCTGAGTTCCTTCAAGCAAACTAAGGCCACTCACATCTCCGATCACATTCATGAGTGGAGATGAAGACGACATTTGATCAAACTCGATCTTCCTGATCAGTTATTGGCAGAGTGGTTCATGAAATCATTCGTGAATGAAATTTCTCATGATATTTCTATGGGTGGAGTTGTCACTGAAGAACATGTTATCAGTCGCGCTCAGTAACTTGACCTCGTTTATTCACAAAAGGTACTCTTTACGACTTACTCCCTGATGCACCTCGCCCTTCTACTACCAACCCTAAGTCTAATGCTTCTAATGTTCAAAATGCTCCGTCTCCTACTCCTCCCACCGAAAAAACCTCTAAGGTCAACTCTGTTCAATCTACCCCTGCCAAAAAGAATAAATCTAAAAAAGGGAAGGGTAAGAATAACGAGGATAAAAATAACCCACAGTTTGTGAAAGCCAAAACACAACCTGCTAATGATAAGGATAAGCACAAACCCTGATACCCTTTCCCTATCTGTGGTGACGATCACTATATGAAAGATTGTCCTAGACGAGCCGAGGTTACTAAGTTCCTCCAAGGGATCGCGAAACCTCCCACACCTATCGTTTTATCTCAACTTTCCCTTCTCAACAACAGGCCCAACAGGTCATCCATGACCAACCCTCCCCCTCCACTACTTCTTATCTACTCATGTGTACTAGTGATTTTAGAAAGAATGGCGTTACACTTACCACACAGGCCAAAGATTAATCTTCCTCAAAGGAGAAGGTTGACGATATACCACTTTCATTGGTTCAACAACCTCCTTCAACTTCACCTTCCAACGGTCCTCTTCATATCGAACGACCGAGTCTCGATACAGTTCTTCGCCCTCCCCCAAAGGGTGTTGTTCGAAAGTTTTCCTTCAACCCTCATGCACGTGCTGCCTAGAACTACAGTATTGTAGAATATCTGGCGCAAGCACCTTCTACGATGTCGACTCTTGAAGTCCTCCAAAGTTGCCTGCTCAATGGAAGGCACTACTAAAATCTATCGGTGGAATTGATCCTATGGATACAAATTTGATCATTTTTTACCTTGAAGATCACATTCTGAGACTCCCCCCTCAACTAGCATTCCAAATACAAGTTTTTGTCTCTGACAAGAACATCTGTAGGACTGTCAATGATGAGGGTGCCTCCATGTGTGTAATGTCTATTGCCTGTTGGAAAGCCATCAACTCTCCTCCTCTTACTGAATCAAATAACACTCTGAAAGCCTTCAATGGCTCTGGCTTTAAACCCTATGGTGTACTTCCTTCGTTGTCTATTACGTTGGAAGGAAAATCGGTCAACGTTGAAGTTGAGGTCTTTGATACTCCTCTCGATTATAACCTCTTACTTGGCCGTAGATGGATTAACATGATGCACGCCATTGTGTCTACCCTTTTCTGCGTTTTACATTTTCCACATCAAGGAAAGGTCATCACCGTCGACCAGCTATACTTTTTCAACTCTGACACCCATACTAGCAACATACCTTTTATCACAAAGACACCTCCTGGGTATGATAACGTTGGTCTGGGCCTACTTAAAGATTCCACTCTGATGGGAATGTTCCCGATCCCACCTCCCAATGTTCCACCTCCTTTGATTGCCTTGATCAACATGATTTCCACCTCGGTTCGCCAAACTCACACATTTTTCGACCCATGGGCAATACCCGAACCTGGTGATTATCCTCGCTATGGAAACCAAATTCCTTTAAGTCCGGTTGAATCTACCTATCAAGCCATTCAATCAACAAACCCTTCTACCCTCTCTCTCAGTGATTCGTCTCCTGACCCGTTCCACGTTATTTTTCCCATGGACGAGATGATTATGTCGGTTATGTTGATGGAAGACACCCCTTGGGATGATGGGCATCATCATTCCATTCTCTTCCTCGAACAACACACCATTGAGAGTTACTAATGGATCTCGACTCCATTGACCGTTGTTGTCATTTCCTCTGTTCCCGAGTCATCACACGATGTGTTATATGAAGGGAACTTAAGTAACATTTCTCCCACCATTCCCCTCGACATATCCATTAAACATGGAGTTGTTGAAAGTGTTCACATCGGAGCTTCATGCTCCATTGACGAGGTTGTCGTATATAAATCACTTTTCCAAGAGTTTCGTGACATATTTGCTTGGAGCTATGAATAAATGTCGGGTATTGACCCTGATATTGTTGTACATGAAATTAAGACGTACCCGGGTACTAGACCCATATGGTAGAGACTTTGTCCGGTCCACCCTCGTAAATCAGCTGCTATTAAGCTTGAAGTCGAAAAAGATCTTAAAGATGGATTTATTTATCCTATGGCTTTAACTGATTGGGTATCCAATCTCGTTCCAGTTAACAAGAAACAAGGTACGATCCGTCTCTGTGTTTATTATAGGGATATAAATCAAGCTTGTCCTAAGGACAACTTTCCCACCCCCTTCGTTGACCAGATCGTTGACGATTGCGCTGGGAGTGAAATCTTCTCTTAAATGGACGGTTTCTCCGGCTATAATCAAATCAACATCTTGCCCGCGGATCAACACAAAATCGCTTTTATTTGTCCTTGGGGCACCTTTGCCTACCGGAAACTACCCTTCGGTTTAAAGAACGTCGATGCGACTTTTCAATGTGCCATGTCTTATGATTTTCATGATATTAACCACATTGTACAACCATATCTATATGACCTACCGACACATTCCATGCATCCTAGTGACCATCTGGCACACCTCTGAGCCATTTTCCTTCGTTGTCGGTTCTATTGTATACGATTAAACCCACACAAATGTGTTTTCTATGTGGAGTCCGGACGACTCCTAGGTTTTATCGTTTCACGCCAGGGGATCAGGGTCGATCCTTTGAAGGTTGAGGCAATCCTCAATCTCCCTCCTCCTTCTTCACTTCGCCAGCTTCAAAGTTTGCAAGGGAAGGGAAATTTTTTACGTCGTTTCATCCCAAACTATGCTCAATTAATGCTCGAATTTACTCAACTACTAAAGAAAGGTTCTGATTTCGTATGGGATTCCACTGCCAACAAAGATTTCAAAGCTTTGAAACTAACTTTAACATGTACCCCGTTAGTTTTCCCACCTGATTGTAGTCAAGATTAATTCCTTTATCTAGCTACTTCGGAATCTACCATCGCCATGGTTCTCATCCAAGAAGATGATTCACACGATGAACATGTCATCTATTATTTGAGTCGGAGTCTCATGACCACCGAAACCAAATATTTACATGTTGAAAAACTGGCCCTAGCAGTTGTTCAAGCTGTCCAACATTTCCGTCACTACATCCTATTATGCAAGACCACTGTAATTTCCGATTGCAACCCCATGCAACACATTCTTACATGCCAATTGCTAGGGGGAAAGTACTCTAAATGGATAGTGATTATCCAAGAGTTTGACTTAGAATTCGAACGCGCTTAGTCTAAGAAATCTTTGGTGTTTTCCGTATTGATGTGTGACCTTCCCTACACTGAGACATAAAACGTAGCAGTAGATTCTTTACCCTACGAATCTCTTTTTCTGATCAGTTCTGATGACCTTTGGTATGGATATATCATTATATATCTCCAGACTCAAAATTTTCACCCCGATCTATCTAGCGCTGACCGTCGTCGTATACGATATCAAGCTCGCCAATATATCATCCTCGGTGACACTCTTTATCATCGTGGGGTTGACTCCGTTTATCGACGATGTCTCACCTATGACAAGGCTAAGAAAGCTTTGAATGTCTGTCAGTCTAGAGCATGTGGTGGTCACATGTATGGGTATGCTACTGCCCAAAATATCTGACGAGCAGGGTATTTTTGGCCTTCTTTATTTAAAGATTGTATTACCGCCATCCAAAAATGCTATGCTTGCCAAACGTACAATAATAAAATAAGATCACATCCTACTCCATTAGACCCTGTAGTTTCCATCGGACCTTTCGCAAAATGGGCTATCGATTTTATGGTATGTAACTCTCACTCGGCCTTGGGGCATGGATACATTATCGAAGCCGTAGATTATTTCACGAAATGGGTCGAGGCGATGCCTACTTTCGACAATGCTGGGAAAACTGCATCCCTTTTGATATTTAATCATATTATTACTCAATTCGGGATCTCACAAGTTATCGTTACTGATCACGATAGCCATTTTCAAAAATTTATGACGTCTGAACTTACCGAAAAGTTGGGTCTTCGGCATGAAAACTCAACCCCCTACTATCCATAGGCAAACGACCAAGTTGAAGCAATAAATAAAATTCTTATCAGTATGCTTCGTCGGATAATAGGAATCCATAAGACCAGCTGACACATGATGTTGTTTTTGGCATTATGGACCTATCGAACGTCTGTGAAGTCTGCTACGAGATTTACCCCCTTTCAACTAGTCTACGACATTGAAGCCGTTCTCCCGATTGAATGTGAAATACCATCTTTGAAGCTAGCCGTCGAACTTCTCCCAAACACCTCTGCCAAAGAGGAACGTCTATTGTATCTTATGCAATTAGATGAGACCTGTCGTGATGCCACCCTAGTTATTGAAACCCAGAAGAAACGTGTAAAAGCCCAATATGACAAGCATGTCAAGCCGCGTGTTTTCTCTGAGGGATATCTAGTTCTCCTCTATGAACAAGATCGTGATCTACTAGGAGCCGAAAAATTCAAAGCTATGTGGTGTGGTCCATATATCGTCAAACGAGTGTTAGAGAAGGGAGCTTATGAGTTAGTAGATTATGATGGAATTCCTTTGAGTGAACCCAGAAATGGGCTTTACTTGAAGAAGTACTATGCTTAGACTGTCTCTGCATGAGTGCTTGTACTTTTACTGTACCATACTCTTGTGTGTTACTTTTGTGTGTTTTTCATTATTTGGTTTCGACCCCCAACTGCTTAGCTTGCATTGTTCTTGGTTTCTAGATGTCGACGTCTTCTCTACCCTATATTGGCTTCGCCGATGGTGCTAGCCATAGTACTCAGAACCTAGCTTCTATTGCTTGGGCAATCTATGCACCCACCAACAAACTTACCATTTTAAAAGGTGTTTGCCTCGGTCGTGCAACCAATAATATCGCAGAATATAACGCTGTCATTAAATTATTGACCGATGCTATCTCACTTGGGATTCGTCACTTCGTTGTATGACTTGATTCACAATTAGTAGTGCTCTAGTTAAGTAATGTCTACACTATCCGAAGTCCTACTTTGATACGGGTATATCTACGAATTCGCCTCTTGGAACATTATTTTGATTATATTGAATATCAACACATTCCTAGATGTCTAAATACATTAACTGATGCTCTAGCTAATTATGTGTTAGACAGACATTTGAGACATTTATAAATCCAATCACACATTACACATTGTATATAAAATCAGAGTAAGCCGGTAGAATCCTAATGTATATATATATAATGAAAATGTTTTACAAAAAAGTTTTTTCCATCCAATGACCAAAATATCAAAATATAGAGCCCATGGCTCCTACAAAATAACATCATGGATGCCGATCGTGGTAGCACACTATTGCTCGTGCTACCCTGCGAAGTAACCGACTAAGTGAGTCAGACACGCCTACAGTATGGCGTTGATAACGCGTCGAGACCTCCTCGATCGACATGTCGGGAATGCTTGCCGTCAAGCCTTATAAGTTCTGCTCCATCGCCTCATATTCGTCAGCATCCCACCCTGCTACCACACCTGCCTCTCCTTGCCTATGAATCAGAGATGTGCCCAGAGGTCGATGTGGCCCTACATCTGCATAGTCAAAAGTCTCTGATTAGTCTTTAGATTGAAAACATATAATATCCTAAAACCCACAAAACACTGTAAAGAACAAAATGTCTTTCTTACCTAGATCTCCCCACTGAAATCCCTCAGGGAGAGCCAAGTCGGGATCACCCCAAAATTCCAGGTCGACATACGCATAATCATCAATCATCAAGATTTGGGGCCTTAACCAGTCAAAAAATGCATCATTGTACTTGATAATAGGGCCCGCTACGTGTCGAGCCATAAGGTCACACCACCATTTCATTCTTGGGTCTCGTGGGGCTGGTATTCCCCACTCTACCTGTAGCCACAAATGAGGGACTCTTTCTAAGAAGAAAGATACCAAAATGGACCCATACCCAAACTGCTTTAGGTCTTCTCTCTTTATTTTAGTGAGTTGTGTCTTCATACTGCGAAGAATAACGTCACACCAATTGAATACTTGAGGTTCCATACATTCAATGGCATATGAAAATAACTGTGGAGCGCCATGTGCAGCGACAGGCTTCCTGCCATCTGTGCAATGGTAAAGAGGATGTTTCTGAGAGTCAGATCCCACACACCTCGGATAGCCACTTTACCTTTGCACCTTTCAGCATCAGGTTCATAGTGCCAACGAATGTACTCACCCTTCGGAAAGCCACCACCTCGACCCCCTATCAAAGTCACACGTGCCCCACGACGGGATAACCCCATAAAAAAGTAAATATCCTCAATGTCCAAGGAAAGGACATGAACACCCACGTGAAATAATTGTTGTTCCGCATCCCACATATGGACCAAGTACTCTAATAGTCTTCATTGGGCTCTCATGCCATGGATTTTGAAAATTTTCAATAGGACACATTGCCAAAGAGTGTTAATGGTTACTGGATCATTCAAAGCCATAGAGTCATCATCTTCATGCTCACGTTCTCTCCATTCCAACATTTTTGTGATCAAACACTTGCATGGAAGTAAGAGAGGACAGTTAGCACCTTTATCCAGCCTTTTTGGAATTTCTTTTGGTTCAATGCTTGCTTTTATTTTTTGGTTTTTGGCCGCCACTACTGCGCTTCAGTTACAGTACGGGATTTCCGTAGGTGAGCCATTGGGAACCTGCAAAAATCCTTGATTTTCGTAGGGCCTGATATTGGCCGCCTGCGGCGGCCCCAACGCTGTTAAGAACCAAACATCAATATAGCATGGAAAAACCTCAGGAAAAGTACTCAACGCCTTGAAACAGAGATAATTTCAGATAATAAGCCTCTTCGAGGGGGAAACCTCCTTTTACCCCACTTAAATGTTCAAGTACAAGAT
>SNQJ01S0121437.1:0-21756 GCA_010110895.2 Picea sitchensis | reverse complement strand
AGGCCATTAGTTGTAATTATACCTCCTAGTCTCCTATATATACCAAGGAGACATTTTCATTTTGAATCATCTTGTACTTGAACATTTAAGTGGGGTAAAAGGAGTTTCCCCCTCGAAGAGGCTTATTATCTGAAATTATCTCTGTTTCAAGGCGTTGAGTACTTTTCCTGAGGTTTTTCCATGCTATATTGATGTTTGGTTCTTAACAATTTTCATCAATGACCAGTAATCAAGTGGTTTCTGCCATGTTTGACTTCAACACCTGTAATCGGATGGTTAGATTCGTACTTACGAACGACGGGATTGAAGACCCTGGATATTATCTTTTTGGCCCAGGTTGCGATGGATTATTTATGATTTGAATTGACACACAGATCCACTTTGTATGTCTCATGGTTGTGTCTGAATTTACACTTTCTAATACATAGATCCACGGTGTATTTTTGGTGGCTATGTAGAATCTTGAAGACATGGATCCACGGTGTATAATTGGTGGCCATGAATTACATTTATGAGTTCAATAATTTTTAGTCTGAACATGGGAATGCTTACTTTAGATATGGTATCATATTGTACATATGCTTGTTTGTTTGTAGGTTCTCGATTGGTGCGTTGTTTGTTCTCGACGCACACATATTTTACAAAGTATTTCTGTCATCACCAATTCTGAACTCATACTTTGGGGGGAATTCTGTTACACATTATTTTAGTCAACCTCATGATGACTTTACAAGCATGTAATCAGGCCCTCAAAATCATCTTTTGCCTGAGAAAAGTGACTGCTTTCCTCCTTTGCAAGACTACTTTTTAGAAGTATGCCACAGGCTACCCATAGTGTACAGTGCGTAAATCAAAGATTTTCGCAGACTGCTCTATAGCTAGCCTGCGGGATTTTCGCAGGCTGCTATATAGGCAGGGTGCGGCAATGTTTGAAAGACAAAAGAGGAAAGGGGTTCAAGAAGTTTCTAGAAGGGGAATCTTCTGGAATGTGAGGTGGCGTCCGTATGGTTACAATCCTACTGAATTCTCTGATATAGTGGGATCATCCTCATCCCTTTAACCACTTCAGCTTCTCCTATATAATAATGGGCTTCTAGAAGAATAGGCTGGAGATTGTGTGAAGAATACTATTTCAGTTGATGTTTGAGGTCTGCATTCATCCATCAAGCTTTTGAAGATCACCTTCAAGCAAACTCTGGAATGAATATATGTGTGTGTTGGAACGAAGGACCACTAAAAGGGAACTTGCGACATCAAGGCATTTCGGTTGTATATTCCACTTTCATTCAATATAATACAGTGGCATGTTTCTTTCCCATAAAATTATTCTCATTTTATTACACGACTCCTTGATCACATGTCTAAGTTTTCATTGAATCTATCATAGTTTCTTTCACTTTGGTTGGTTTGTGTCATTGCAGATCTGGTTTCACAAGAGCACCGGAGCGAAGCGAGAACAACAAAGATATAAGGAAGCGATCTCAAAGGTAAGTCATCGATTCCTTCTTTGACACTTAGATCAATGATTATAACTTAGGGGAAGCGTCATGTCCTGTCTTGTTTTGTTCTAGATCCAGGTGTATCTAGGGAGATTAGTTTATGTCTGCATTTACTGATTTATCCTATAAAAACTCCTCATTCATAGCCTTGATAGTACTATGGATGAAGTGAGTTCATTAGTCACTCATCAAAATCCTTGGGCATCTAAATCTAGTGATCACTTTGTCAAACAGGAAGTGTGTTGTTGTCTCTATGCTGCAATCTTTTACTAATGTTGCTTCTGCCCATCTCATTAAGTACTATGTCACAGTAATGATATACCTTGCTCCTGACCTCTTTGCTGGTGGATTAATTGGTCCCACAAATTCTATTTCCCATTTGTTGAATACTTGCAAGGTTACTTGTGGTCTTAGGGGCATCTCATCGCTTCTATTAGGTTTTCCAACCCTCTGACATACATCACATCTCTGGCAATAGTCCTTTGCATCTCTGTGAATGGTAAACCACCATAGTCATGCGCGCAATACCTTCTGCGCGATAGATTTTCCTGCATAATTTTTTCCATCTATTCCTTGATGAGCCTCTTCTATAATCCAAGGCCTTTCATGTTATAGTACAGATCTTCTCAAGATGTTTTCTGCACCCATCTTGTATAAATGTCCTATAATCAATTGATAGTATGCAACTTTGACGACCAGATTTTTATTCTGTGCAGTGTTGAATTCTTGTGGCCCAGTCCTTGTACTTAAGTACTCAATTATGTCAACAAAATATTCATCAACTACTTGGACTGAAAATAATTGTGCATCAGGGAAGTTTTCCTCTAAGTTTGTAGGCTCCTCTCCATTGGTGATCCTTAACAGGTGATCTGGTCCCGTGTTCAAATTCCCTGGTTTGACTATCACTTCAAAGTCAAATTCTTGAAACAATAGTAACCATCTACAGATCCCCCCCACCCCAACACTGGCTTGTTGACTAGGTATTTGAGGGATGAATGCTCTATGGACATCTTAAAATGTTTCCCAAGTAAATAGTGTCTGAAATTCTGTAGTTCATATACCATTGCTATACCTTCTCTTTCTGTAGTATTGTAGTTTTGTTCTGACTCTGACATTTTTATGCTTGCAAATGCTATAGGATGGTTTAATTCTCCTGCTCCTGGTTTTGCCAGAATAGATCCAAGTGTTATGGCTGATGCATCTACATGCACATGAAATGTCTTTTCCCAGTCTGGGAATACTAGTATAGGTGTTGTTACCATCTTCTCTTTTAGAGTGTCCAAACCTCACCGAGAGTCCTCATTCCACTGAAATTTACTATCTTTCTTAAACAGTTTCTCCATCAGCGTAGTGATCTGTGCATACCCTTTTATGAATTTCCTGTAGTAGCCTATGTGGCCAATGTTTCTCTCAACCGGCGTATTGATTTTGGTGGTGGTAATTTGACAATCACTGCAATCTTGGAAGGATCTACTAGCAAGCCTTGTTTTCACACTATATGGCCCAATAGTATTCCAAATGGTGTCCCACAAATGCACTTCTTGATAGTCAATGAGATCTGACATCGCCTACATATTTCCAACATCATCCTTAACACTTCCGCATGGTGTTTTAACAGACTGTATACGGTCCAATCATCTAGTTACACTTCTAAAAACTAATGGATGAATTCTTTGAATGCCACTATGACTACTCTTGAGAATATTGATGGTGCATTCTTCAGTCCAAAAGGCATGACTGTGTACTAGTAAGATCCTCATTCTATGGAAAAATTGGTCTTGTACCTGTCTTTTGGGGATATCTTAATTTGATGGTAGCATGAGAATCCATCTGTGAATGAATATGCTTCCCGACCTCCTACTTTCTCTAATACCTAATCTCTGAAAGGGGTGGGAAAAGGGTCAGAAAGCATCATTCAGTTTCCTCAGATCTACACAAATCCTTATCCTTCCTTGCTTCTTCTCCTGAACTACAATAAGGCTTATCCATTATGATTCTTCTACTAGTTCTATGATTCCAACTTCCAACATTCTATCAATTTCTGCTTATATATTGGATTCAGTCTATATGGTCATTTTCTGAATGATCTAGCCTTAGGTTTGAGAGGTATCTTCATCTCTCCTAGTTCTCATGCTATGCCTTTCATCTCTGTAAATGTTTTCGGTAACATGTCACTATACTCGTGCAGTAACTCTGTTATTCTTTCTACTGTTTGTTCATCCTAGTAGTCTCCAATGTTGGCCATCTTCGGATTATCATATGTCCCAATGTTTACTTTCTTCACCTTGATTGGTACAAAAAATACTTCTGATTCCAGGGATGGGCCTTCAACCTCTCTCTCTCCTTCGATCTCTGTAATTTGGGTATTGCGTGTGTCATCTTCATCTAGTGCTTCTTCCTGCACATGATAGCATGACAATAGTTCTTTCACTATCTTTCTATTCTGTTGTTGACCTTCTCTTATGAGTTCTACTTCTGGTTCTTGAATGAATATTACCCCTCTTATCTTCTTGAGTGCTAAATCAATGTTGGGGTTCTCATGTTCAAATGAGAAAGTGACTATAAAATTCTCCTGTAATGTTGTCCATTCTGCAGTGCCTTTGCGCAGTTCCTGGTCCACATACCGGTTTTCTGTAATTCCTTCTAGTGTATGAATAAAGTGATGAGGCCATTCTTCTGGTGGTGTCAGTGTCCATAGTGTTATGCACTTATCCCAGTGTTCCAATGGTGACCCCTGTCCATCATATCTCTGCATCATTATGCTCTTCTACTCTATGCCAAATCTGATGCGCAGTAATCTTTTACATTGGTACCAGTCCTCAACTATCTCTTTGTGCGCACCTCACCATCTTGTAGGTGTTTCCTTGAGTGCTATGTCCAGGGCTAAGTGCCTCTTATTTTATAACACTTCATCTTTGTATCTTGTTAGAAATTCTTCTAAGTCATTCACCCCATGAAAACTGGGAGGTTCTCTAATTTCTGTACCCACCCATCTTACTGTGTGGTCTATTCTTGTGCACCTTCTTGTGGATACTTCATGTAATCTCTGCTGCCAATTATCCAACCCTCTATCTAAGTCTGAAGTACATGGTGTGATACTTCTCCAACTGAGTACCCCATCTGCAATTGGATTCACATAATCTTCTTCTCGCACAATGGTTCTTTATAACTGGTTGATTTCGTCCAAGTCTAAGCAAGTGGGTTCTACAAACCTTTCTCCTTCTGATGGGTCTAGTGGCACAACGAATCTGTATTCTCCTGATTCGAATGTCATCTTCCTTGTCTTCAAATTGATTATGGCATGGTTGTAAAACACCCAATCCAAGCCAAGAAATGATGGGTAAGGTGTTCTTCCATCCACTATTTCTATCACTTCAAAATCATCTTTAGTGCGCACTCCATCCAGATCTACTATCACACCCTTTAGCCTTCTAATTGGTGGAACCCTGTGTTGATTTTCTTGTTTCAGTTGAACAGGTGAATATGCTAATGTGGGCTCTCCCATAAATTGCCATGTCTTCTTGGGTAACACATTTACTTCAGAGACTATATCTAGTATAATATCCCCCATGTTGAAATCTCCAATGTTGGCATTCAGTCTGAACTCTCTAATTGTTCTCCTCCTTGTATGCATATGGTTAACCATTTTTTTCTCTAGCTTCCCCTATACCTCTGTGTTACATCTTTCTACCATATTTTGTAATGCTTTAGCAAATGATGGATCATTTAGTAGTTTAACACAGGATTCCAGAAAAGCCTTTATAGTACTTACTTGTCCTAGGGGTTGTGCTTCATTAGTGTGATCCAACGATGAAGGAATCTCGTACATTGGTATGTCCTGATTATGTTGCACAGTTGATGTAGATGCAACATATGGCTTCAATAATTCGTGTATGGATTGATTGAATGTCTCCTTTTTTTTCTGTGCATCAAGCTTCTTTTGTGGTTCGACATTCTTCTTCACCCATTGATGTTGTGTTGGATCTTGTCTTACTGCATCATCTCCTATATTATCTCCTCCGTGCGTAACTATGTTGATATTCCTTCCATCATCCTTTGCTTCTACAGAAATCCATTGAACATTCTGATTGTTCTGATTTATCTTTTCATGGATCTTCCCCAATAGTGTCGGACAATCTTTTGTGTCATGGGATGATGCACGACAATACATACATGTTGCAGGTGGAAGTGGACATTCTCTTTCATAGTATCCTGGTTGTTGACAGTTATGGCATACCACCGGTCCTATGTCTCTTCCAAAGCCTCATCTACCTCATCCACCACCTCTGTATCCAGATCGATCTCCTAGCGGTGTGTTGTACTGAGGCGCCTAATTATACTGTGCCAGATTATACTGTGGCTGCATGGTATTGTACTACAATTGCGCAGTGTTATATTGTTTTGGTGGAGTGTTATATGGGGATGGTACTTGGTTAAACTATGGTGAAGCTTTCCCTACCATCATTTCTTCCTACACCCTATAGGTGTCTGATGTTCTTTCCCTCCTCAGCTCCATTTTCTTGCAATCTTTGTCATCATGGCCCACTGACTTGCAAAAGTTGCAATATGAACTCTTAGGCACTGTATGGTATTTTTGAATCATTGGAAAATGATATGGATCATTCCCCTATGCCTTACAAATATCACAACATAGTCCTCCTGATGACAAAGGGTTTGGTAGTCCTGTTTCCATGTACTGTGCGAAAGTTAGGCATTCCTTCTCGTGGTGTCCTTCTGTCCTACATGTGGTACACCAAACAACTTTTGTTTTGTCCTTACTCATGTTCTGGTTCAATTGAAATGTTAAATTCTTCAGATCCTCCTTCAGCTCCTCTATCCCTGGATCTTTCTTCTGATATTGGTTCTCTTCTAGTTGTAAGGCTTCATGTAGAGCCTTTGTCTGAGTTTGAAACTCCTGTTGTCTCAAAGGGTATTTCAAGTGTGGTAGCATGGAATTCACAAGCAGATGTCTATGTTGCATATCTATCATGACATACTTAAGCTTTCCCTTCAATCATTTGAATCTCTAGTCAATATCTCAGAAAGATTCCCCTCATTTATGTTTGATCTCTATCATCTCATTCATGTACTGATCCTATGAACTAGACTTATGGAATTCATTTATCAACAACTTCTTGATATCCACAATCGTTCTAATTGTTCCTAGTGGATTGTTTGCAACTAAGCTCATGCACCAATCCCGTGTGTGGTCTCTTAGTGTGATAGCTAACTGCGTAAGTTTTGTATCCTTGTCTGTGATCTTCTTTGTTTCCCAGATATTTTCACAGATGAACAAGTGCTTCTCAAGGTCCTTAGATGCCTCTCCCTTGAATTTTGGTAACCTGATGGTGGGATCATGCTCTGCCATCCTGAATGATGAACTACTAACTCCGCGCAGTGTAGATACTTGACTAATGCTTCATGAATTGGCTCCCCCAGTTGTTTCTCCTTATGTATATGTACTTCCTATTGCGTTTCTTCCACTGAAATTCGATTGTCTAAACGGTGGTGTTCTTTTTGGTGTATTAGTCGCACATGGGTTTATGGGTTCCATAGTGACACTAATATGGATAGGATTTTTGCCTTCAGTTCCTGCCCTTGGACCTCTTCTCTTCCTTTCATATGTCGCACGTAGGATTTCCTCAATCTTCTCCATAGCCCAGAGATCCTCTACCTCTTCTTCATCACTTTCCAAGACTTCCCTCATGACTATGGCTATATTCTTATTGTTCATCTTGTATTGGTAGGGTGATCCACTACACGTTCTTCCATCTGTTTCCATGATATTCTTGATCGGGTCTTCCTCCATCATGATTGGATCCAAGGCCTCCTCCTTCTTTCCTTTATCCATCTCTTCCTCCGTTTCTCTGGCTCATGTCAGTGCTTCCCCCCTTCCCCCATGCACGCAGGGAAGTTTAGTTATCTGATGCCATTGTCATTACACCTTTGTTATACAGTAAAATCTTGATGGAATTATACAATGATATGATATAACTACCTCTAGGTCCCTTTAGGAACTCTTTCTTTGTTGCATTGTAAGACTTCACAATATCTACTACAAATTCTGTGATAAATCCTGCAACAAGTTTGTCTAACCAGAAATATACTGCGTGTGTAAATTTATTGTCAACTTGTTGTAACTGTGCGATATCCACATATATCCACTCTAGGTGTCTGATCCGATTTGTAGGGTGGTTTTCTTTCAACCTCAATATCCACTCCTGCAACACATGCAAGAAGTCATAGAAAATTACTTCATGCAAGTCGTTAAATATGTACTTGTCCAAATATTTGTGCGATGTTAAGTTCGAGTTTATGTTATCTTTTTGCGCAAATTTCAGCTCCTTTGTTTTCAACCATCTCTCGATCTCCGCCTTCGTTGGGTTCCACGGTCTAAACATCCCCTTTTATATTCTCATTCCTTTTAACGTTTTTTCACTAGATTTGACATTCTTTTCATGATTCTTCAGCAGATCTCATTCACTCAATCCCATTCTGTTCCAACCAACAACATAACCATTTGTTGGGATTAAACTATTCTTACTACCTTTCTTAGGTTGAACCAGGTTCAAATCTACCATGGTTTCCAACAAAACCCCTTTAAAACTATCAACCCCTCTGGTAAACCAGAAGGCAACACAATACACAGAGTGCACTTCGCACTCTCACCTGAGATAGTTCTATTGGTGGCTGCAACGCTTAGGTGCTTGCAACCTAGGAATTAGTGGGAATATCGGATTAAAATCTATGATCTTCATTTGTTACTTTAATCATTTAGTTTATAATGGACATCCTGTCATTCTTATTCATGCATGTAAAATAACAGATCTAACTAGTCATTCACGCATTTGTCTAACATCAAATCATTGACAATAAAGTAAATGCACAATATTCAATCACATAACACATGATCTACCGTGGTTAACCCATCCTAGGCTACGTCTACAAATATTTGGCTACTCTACTCTTTTATTATGGTGTTTCCAAAACTACAACGCCGTGTGCATTACAACTCTCCATCAAATGGGTCGAGATATATAATGAGGAAGACTAGATCACACCAGGCTCCTCAGCCTGTGATCTAACCCTCAATATCTACCCTATTTCCCCTCCTCGCTGAACAAATTACAAAATAGATTAGATTTACAGTCATTCTTTTGTGCTCTCCTCAAACCTAAGCATTAAAATAACAACTACTGAACAATGTTCAAACCTCGACCTATACCTTATAGGTACCTACTTATATGTGTTTTTGGCTTACCAACCATTACATATTCTTACCAAAACCCTAACCCTATCATGGCTAGGTCTTCTTGCATGCGCGCCTCGCATGTTTTCTTCTTCTGCATGCATGTTTGTCTTGCACGTGCTACTTTTCCTGCATGCATGTCTACCTTACACGTGTTGCTTTTTGTACATGCATGTCTGCCTTGCACGTGCTACTTTTCCTGCATGCATGTTTTCCTTACACGTGCTTCTTTTCCTGCATGCACGTCTGCCCTACACGTGCTTCTTTTCCTGCATGCCCATCTGCCTTACACATGCTACTTTTCCTAAAAAATGGGCCTGCACCCAACAACTATCTCAACTAGGGGAGGGAGACATAGATCACACAATTTCTTTTGCAAGTAGGAAGATATCTATAGCGGAGAAGAATTACACTACTACTGAATGAGAAGGATTGGAAATGGTATATGCACTATAGAAGTTCAGACATTATTTATTGGGGCCTCACTTTAAGATGTAAACATACCATTATGCACTAAAATACTTGGTGAACAAGCCAATGTTGTGGGGAGAATATGCATATGGCTACTATTGTTTCAGGAATACGATTTCGAGGTTATGGTGAAACTAGGGAAGTTGAATGCAGGACCATATCATTTATCACACATACTATCAGGAGAAGATGCAAGGAATTTAGATGACAACTTACTATATGCACACCTATTTTCAGTTAAAATGGTGGATGACTACTTCACATACATTGTGCAGTTTCTAAGTACAAGAATGGCTCCAACGGACATGACAATTGCATAGAAGAAATAATTAGTAGTTAAAGAAATAAATTATCAGTTGATTGCAGGGAACTTATACAAGTTGGGTACAGATGGAATATTGAGACGATGTGTGTTGGAACATGAAAGGTGTATGATACTCATAGAAGCACATAAAGGGATTGCAGGAGGACATTACGTAGGTAAAGCAACTGCACAGAAAATTCTGTGCACAGGGCTTTGGCAGTCCACACTTCATAAAGATGCTAAAGAGAATTGTCAAGCATGCAATGTTTGTCAAAGGGTGGGAAAACCATCTAAGAGGGATGAGATGCCTTTAAATCCATAGGTTACATTGCAAGCATTTGATAAATGGGCCATATAATTTGTGGGGCCAATCAACTCATGAGCAAGAATATAAGGGGAAGGGTACACAATGATTGTGATGGAGTATTTGACAAGATGGGTAGAAGCAACACCAGTAATAGACTGCACCGCGGAGACTGCTACGTGATTTATATTTGATAATGTAGTCACATAATTTGGATTCTCGTGCATATTACACAGTGATCAAGGAACACGCTTCTTGAATAAAACAATTGTAGCATTGACTGAGGAGTTTCAAATTCATCATCAGAAGAGTACCCCATATCATCGTCAGGCCAATGGGATGGTAGAATCTTTCAATAAAATCCTGGAGAATGCTTTGACAAAGATTTTCAATGTAGGGAGAGATGATTGGGACTTAAGAGTTCTTGCAGTTTTATGGGACTACAAGACTACAAGAAAAAAGTTGACAAGGAAGACACCTTTCAGGTTGGTCTATGGGAAATAAGTAGTGATGTCAATGGAGCTTATTCTACCTAGCCTGGGCATTGTGAAAATTACTGATCTTTCAGACTCTGGCGCAGTGGAGGAGAGATTATCATAGTTGTTACAACTTGAGGAATTTCGATTTGCTGTAGGTTTCCATAAACAAGTTCAAAAAGCAAGAGAGAAGGCATGACATGATCGACACATCAAACAAAAAAAGGTTCAAGTGGGAGACTTAGTATTACTGTAGGATAGTAAGTTTATGCAACATCCAGGAAAGTTTCAAATGCATTGGTTAGGACCCTATGTAATTCAAAATGTGACAGAGGCAGGTGTTGTGCAGTTGGAAACCTTGAATGGAGAAGTCCTTGGAGGAACGGTTAATGAGAGTCAACTGAAACTCTATAGAGACGACCAACCGTCTACGCATTAATATGAACTCTACTAGACCACATGCATCATAGTAATTGTACTATAGTAGGGAGGTAAAACACAAAAAAACCTACAAAAGGTAGAAAAAGGAAGAAAAACATGTAAAAAAGTAGAAAAAGGAAGAAAAGCAAATAAAAAGTAGAAAAATAAAAAGAAAAAGATTACAGAGTACAAAGGCATAAGAAACTGCGAAGAAGGAATGATTGTCGCACTATCGGGATGAAATTGCGCCAATTAAGAAAATAACACACAGAAGCAAAAGACCACGAAGCAAACAAACATAGAAGAAAGAACAATTGCGTAGTGTAGTACTGACAAGACCGTTAAAGGCATTAAAGCATGGAAATGATAGTTAAAAATCCATAAATCACAATATGCACTGGAGACGCATAGTCATATATAGAAGGCATTGCCGAGGATTAGAACAGACTAGAAAATCCAAGGAAAAATCTGGTGGAGGATTGGCATTAAATTCACATTAAAGAAAGTATTAATGGAAGATTCTTACCAGATTTGACACTTTTGGTGGGCACGAAAGAAGTTATACAACTGAAGAAGGGTGTTAAAGCACCAAACGGCCCGACATAGAAGGTTATTCACAATTATGCAAAGTTGTGAGCATAGATAGAAAACCTGAGTGAATTAGAGACAACTCAGATCTGAACAACAACCACACGAAAAAAAACATAGAGTAAGCAAAGAAACATGTTGCATGAAACAATGGCCACACTGAAAGTTGGAACACCATCAACAACAACACAAAATTAATTGAAATAACCACCAGTTGCACCGGTGGTCGAGGAAACACCTGGAGCTTCAACTTTGCAAGTAAACTTTCACAGGGACTATATATCACTGTGAAAAGACAATGCACCTCAAGTTAAAGTACCTGCAGATGGAAAATACCAACTAGTCACACCACCAATCCCACCTGGTGTAAGTGTTGAAGAAGACATGATAGGCAAGATTGTCACCTTGAAGGTTGTAGATCATGATATCATGGACGAGAAGAAGTTTCTCGAGCCGGCAAGGGAAAAGTATTTGTGCACCAAGAGCATACCAGGAACATGAGAAATACTACTTGAAACACAGATGTGGGAAATATGACTTGAGAAATCAGGGATACTATATCTACTAGATATTCCCCACTTTGGAAGTAGCCTAGAAATCAACGCCCGTGTCAAGTTACTACTCAACTACATCCATGGAGGAATGTTGTGGCTTGACCCACCAATATTGATTGATACTGAATTAATTGCGTGGATCATAGGGTTACCAAAAGAAGGAGAGGATCCGACCACATTGTTCAACAAAAAAGCAAGGGAGAAAGTAAAATCAGAAGCCATGAAGGAGAAGTCTCACACCTTCAGGGGAAAAAATGGGTTGGATGTCGCGAACATCAATGATGAAGGTGTCTGATTTGCAATGCAAGTGTTGGCCTGCAAATTGTTGAAGAAGTGTCGCAAGGACGAAGTACCAACCATAGTAATCGCAGCCTCAAAAAAATGCTGAGAGGGGGTCCAAATGAATTGGGCTGCATTTTTGGTGAATCAAATTTTGACAGACTGCGTAGAGGCCCAAGAGAAAGGAAAAAAGTTTCATTATGCCTGGCTTCTTATTTTGATTGCGCTGGTAGGATGGTAGGAACCGGGTTATTACCAACATTTGAGAACAACCGGTAGAGGTAATGTAGCCACACAGTATGACAACTTATGGCATATGCCAAACAAAAGGAGACAAACAGACAACAATGTTACTTTTTGTTGAAATATTGTAACTGCAAAGAATATTCTACTTATTATTGAGTTACTATATTATAGATCAATCCCCTTTTGTGTATTGATCATGTCGGGATTTTTATAAGACCAAACCCCCTTTTGTGGATTGGTCAAACCCTAATTATATGCTGCTAATTAAGAAGTCGGCCCCCATGCCTAATTAAAGTGGTTTTAGCCACTAAGTGAAGAAGTCAGCCCTTCTTAATGAAGAGACACCACCCTAGCATCTGCTAGCCAATATAAATAAGAGTGGAAGGCTCCTCATTATCTCACTCACTCAAGTCACTCATCTAGTGTGCAAGTTTGAAGGAAGCTGCAGTTGCCAATTACTGGAAGAAGGAAGAGAGAGGGGCATTGCTCGATGTTGGATACTCTCTTGTGTTTGGTTTATTATCTTGGCATTGTATTGGAAATCTACATTAAGGAAGTTTTTTTTGGGTTTTATCCCCCATGAGGGTTTCCTAGGATAAATGTTGTGTACCTTGTGATTGTGTATCTTTCAGTGATCCTGCTTATGCTATTATTTTCTAGTAAATTGAAAAGAACTTAATAGTATCTCTAAATTTAACACATTTTATGTATACTTTGACTCGATCAAGTACATCATAGAACATACATCTCACATCATAGCCGAGACAATAGAAACCTACCGAGACATTGTGTGATTCAAAGCAGGGATGCATCATATGTACGTTCAAGCAAAAAGGGACCCTGCATGCCAGTGGTTGTCTACCAACTACAATTTAACATCATGGGATGGATGCCTGATTGATAATGATTGGGAATATGACTAGAAAACCCCAGCAGAACAAATGGTCCACCTAGGAGAGGAAGAAGAACACGACAAGGGTGAAGAAGAATTAGATGAGGGGCAGGGAAATGACCAGAATAATGGCATAGGAAATACTAATGGCCTATCAACAGAAGCAACAAAACAACAGTCCCCACAGTGGGAGTAAAATGAAAAGACAAGGGGAAGGAGCCAGTAGGAGGTGCGCGCAAAAAGATGAAAGTGCACAGGGAACTCCCTATCTATAATATGACCAATGGCGACATGGATAGAATCGATTACCAAGTAAGTGATGTCACAGAGGAGGCCATAAAGGAAGTGATCCAGGTGGATATCGGTGGCCACCCACCTTTTTCGACTGTCTCAAAACAGTTTTCTGGCAATTTTGGCAATTTACTATTTTTAGCAGGTTTTAACTTCCGGGGCCATTTTGAGGGCCTAAATGAATGTTTTTCGAGATTGAGGTCCTCAATGATATACAAAGGCTTAATTGATCCCCCAAAATGAATCTCCTCGACGATACCTTTCCAACGATCTATCATACGCCTAAAACGAAGATCGTATGCAAAAGTTACGACCCCGGGAAGTTGATGTACTAACTTACCCAAATGGGGCCCACATGACTTTTGGCGCCTTTTGGCGCTTCATCTCCTAGGGTTAGGTTTTACACGGATGTCTAGGGTTTTTTATAATTCTGTTTGTTGTATAGGGCGCTAAAGCCTCATTGTAAATGTCGCTAACTATAGTCGGTAGCCGTCATCTCTTCTGGAGATAGGGTACCACCATTCTGAGTCTTACTGTATTTTTACAGGTTCTGTACATTTCTTTCATTAATAGAAATCGTGTATTACTGTATGTCTTTGTTTATGGTTGCATATCTGATATATTTCTGTTATATTATTGGATATACGCAATATCTCTGTACATTTCTTTATTATATCTCCGCTCTCATTTCGTGCCGAAAATAATCTGGATCAGTGGTATCAGAGAAGGCTTCTCTTGATCATTTTTTCAGTGCATGTCCCCGACGAGGTCTGAATATAGAAATTTGGGTCTCGAGCTTGTCTCTCTTGAAGACAATCGCTCTCGCACACCCAAGAAACCCTCAATGGCAGAAGAAAAGAAAAATGACGGAGCAGACGATCCTATCAATCTGTTGCTTGAGAAAGCTCTCACGCGACAGAGTGACGAAATGATGGAGAATTTTTCCCACATCCTTAAACGCCTGCCGATAGCATCAGGCGCATCTTCATCAAACGACCATTTTGGAGGCACCTCGCCTTTCAAGGTACAAGTTAATTTTGATATTCCTGTATTTCAAGGACAGATAGATGCAAAAGCCCTAGAAAAATGGTTAACTTTGCTAGAAGGTTATTTCTCTGTTCACAACTTTTCCGACAAAGAAAATATCACCTTCGCACTCCTTAAAGCTCTCCCTCATGTCAAAGATTGGTGGGAAACTTACTGGGAGCAAAGTTCCATAGAGGAGTTTGGAATATATCGGGTCGATCCCACTTGGGATTTTTTTGTGGATGCGGTAAAGGAACAATATTACCCTGTTGGCAACTATGAGGACCAGTACATGAGATAGACCACACTGCGGCAAGAGAGGGGCCAAGCAGTTCTAGAGTTCACCAATACCTTCCATACCTTGCACACCAAGCTGGGTATCAAAGACTTCGAGTGACATTTGGTTTTGAAATACCGTGGGGCTCTACATAGATACATCCAGACTGAAATGGATTTTATGGACATCTCATCACTCGGTGTTGCTTATTGATATGTTGTTAAAATTGAGCAGAAATTTAAGCACTAGAACAAACAAGAATTCGGGTCTGCAAATTTGCAACAACCAAAGTATGGCAAAGACAACCCTAACAAACAGTGTCCTGAAAACCAGTCCAAGACACAAGAAAAGAAGGGTCACGGGAAGACAAAGAAGGTAACCAACAAATGGTGTGATTTCCACAAAATTCCTTGGCACAACACGGATGAATGTCACTCAAAACAGTCATTGGTGGCCGAGGTCAAAGACAAGGAGCCAAACCCTAATTTGGAATCTGATTCTGAAAATACTGGTAAATGACAGATCATTGACGCAGACCCCAATGCTATTGTCGCGACCACAACAATTCAACCAGAAGAACCAACAGATCTTGAAGAGGGGGAGCACCCTTTTCATTCACAGATGTGGGTGAAGGGGACCCCACTGCATTTTATTGTTGATAGATGAAGCCAGAAAAACCTCATCTCAGCAGAGGTCGTCAAACAGTTGGGATTGTCGACAACACCACACCCGCAACCATACAACAACGACTGGCTTTGACAAGGATGAGATCTCCGTGTCAGCCAACAATGTCGATTTTCATATGACATCCAACCCTTCAAGGATGAGGTATTATGTGATGTTGCCCCACTGGATGTCTATGATGTTCTATTGGGCCAAGCATATATGTGGAGACACCATGATGTTTATGAGTCTCGACCTCGTAGTGTCATTGTTACTTTGGGGGGTCATCTCTACAGAATAATAGAGGTAGTTCCAACTATTGTTCCACATAATTTTTTTCGCAAGGTAGTATCTCATACTGCAAAATTCAACTTCTTCATAATCTGTTCAAAAGGGGAACATAAGGACACTGCAACCACTACAACCTCGCCCCCTGCACCTTCTATCCAACAGAAGCAGGTCGACAAGGCTACAACAAAGCGCAAAGATTCCTTCTGCACACCTTCCTCTCATGTAGCTCGACTTGTTGAACAACCTTATCTTCAACAGGTTCATGACATACTTCCACAAACTAAGCAGCGCGACGTCTCCAACAATACAAGCAGCTCACCCAGATGCAGAGCCAACAAACGATTTTCCCTCTCCCCGGAGAACTCAACGCAATGGATACCATTGCTTCCTAAGGAGGGAGGATTGATCCAGGTGGATATCCGTGGCCACCCACCTTTTTTGACTGGCTCAAAACAGTTTTCTGGCAATTTTGGCAATTTACTATTTCGAGCAGGTTTAAACTTCCGAGGCCATTTTGAGGGCCTAAATGAAGGTTTTTTGAGATCGAGGTCCTCAATAATAGTCAAAGGCATGATTGATCTTGCAAAATGAATCTCCTCGATGATACCTTTCCAATGAGCTATCATACGCCTAAAACGAAGATCGTATGCAAAAGTTACAACCCCAGGAAGTTGATGTACTAACTTACCCAAACGGGGCCCACATGACTTTTGGCACTTCATCTCCTAGGGTTAGGTTTTTGGATGTCTAGGGTTTTTGACATTCCTGTTTATTGTGAAAAGGCCTTCAGAGCCTCACTGTAATCATCTTCTTGCGAATGCAAGTAGTCGTCACATCTCTTCTCAGAGATAAGATGCCACCATTCTAGCGAGTCTTTCACTCTGTATTTTTACAGTCTCTGTACATTTCTTTCATTAATAAAAATCGTGTATTATTGTATCTCTGTGTTTATGGTTGCATGTCTGATATATTATTGGATATATGCGACATCTCTGTACATTTCTTTATTATATCTCCGCTCTCATTTCATGCCGAAAATAATCCGGATCAGTGGTATCAGAGCATGCTTCTCTTGATCGTTTTTTCAGTGCATGTCCCCGACGAGGTCCGAGTATAGCAAGTTGGGTTTCAAGCTTGTCTCTCTTGAAGACAATCTCTCTCGCACACCCAAGAAACCCTCAATGGCAGAAGAAAAGAAAAACGACGTAGCAGACGATCCTATCAATCTGTTGCTTGAGCAAGCTCTCACGCGACAAAGGGACAATGTAATGTACCTAAAAAAAAAAACTGTCTAAATTTTGTTTGTTTGTTTGTACATTTATCATTGAATAGTTTTGAGATTCAAGAAAGTAAGATTTTTGTTATATAGTTTGAGTCTGAGAGTTTGTTAGAGTCCTTACCGTAATCGACTGTCCTTACCATTCAACTTAAAGTTTTATAATCGACGATATAATAAGTGTTTACTTCTCAATTCAATGTTTATTTAGAGTCATGTAATTATAATTACTTTCCTATCTGTTTGTACCTATAACACTACCATAGTCTTAACAATACAAATGACTTTGGGATTTTATGGCCAAGTCCTTACACGTTAGGTCCTACATAGAAAACATTACCATATGTTTACAATACAAACAAATTTGGGTTTTATGGCCTAGGCCTCATGCATTAGTCCATACACATACTCATACGATTAAAAGGACCAAATGGACTTAGGTAAAAGTGGTATTAGTCTATACTCCTCTACGAGAGTTTAAATATAGGCAGACTCCTTTAGTTTTAAAAGTATCCAGATACAGGATAATGGTTAGGTAAGACCCTTCCGGTTAAACTCAAAGTACAAATATTTCATAATCCTCCACCCATGCTAGTAATCCTATTCGGCTCCACCTATTCGTAACGCAGCGTCAACTGTACATGTAATAACTGCATTCATTGTGATTTAGGGTTTAGGTCCGATATGCACTTACCCATCCCATTTGGCTCCACCTGTTCGAACGTAGTGTCAACTGTGCATTGTATTAACTGCATTTACTGTGATTTGGGTTTAAAGATTTCCATGAGTCGCACCTGCACTTCTTTACTCAGTAGCTCATTAATTACGAAAGGAGGGGTAGGTCCGATATGCACTTAATCATGGCCAGGGCATTAAAGGAGGTAGGGTATATGTTGCAGTCGAGGCCATCACCTGTCCTGCTATCCAATATGGACGTGACAAGTTGATCTCATCACCTGGTCATTCGTACCCGCAAAGCTCATTCTCTGAGGAAGGGATTAGTTAGGTTGATGGATTCTATTGTGGAGAGGTCCCTTGGAAGTCTAACTCTGTGACTCCGATTTCTTGGTGAGGAGAACAACAATGAGGTTTTTCTCATAGTGGAGGCGACATCGCTATCTACCCTACTAGTAAGGTTCTTGTTACTTCTGTATCTCTAGTTCTGAGATTTGTGGCCGAGTTTTTTCTTCCTCTTGCAACCACTATGGGTGACCTACATGCCGTAGTGATTATACTCTCTGTAAGTGGTTGTTCTCTTGCTGCCAAGACTCCAGGAAGGTTTTGGAAGTTCCTCTCCTCTGCTAGACAGTTGTATTACCGCGTCCTTATCTGTTCTGGGGATTTCTGAAGGGGCTGGATACCTCGTCCCTTTGTTTCTTGGTGTTTTCACAGGTAGATTGTCTCTAGGGAATGATGTTTTCCACTCTTCTTCTCTATCGTGTATCATTGTTTGGTATTGAGCTTCTGCGGGGTTTCCTGGATTCCATTCCAGAAACTACGTTTATTACGATAAGGGCATTGCATTGTAACTGCAGTATTTCCTTGTCCATATTAATGAATTTTTGTTGTTTCGTTGGCTCTAAACTTCCCTCATGGCTGGTTATACTCTATTTAGTGTTTGAATAGGGTTTTCCCAACCCAACACCACTCTTCTGCCTCAAAGGGCCCCTTTTGCTTGTATACCATTCTCACCAATCAACCCGTAATCCCAATGAGAGAGCTCCTAAAAGGACCTTTCCTAAAAGTGTTTTCCAAATATTGGTTTGAATGGTACTTCTCGGTTTGAAGGCTTTATACCATATAACTGGTAATTATTTACGGGTTCTGTAATGGCTTTTTGTGGTCCGTCGATAGATTAATTCAATTCGTATTACTTAAATCCTTTCTTTGTAAATTTTTAAAGGAACGGATTCCTATATTTAACATTCATGTTAACTGTATCTTTGGTTTTATCTCTTTACGAAGATTTCATTTAGTAGTTATCCGTATCTTATCTGTACCTTAGAATATATTCAATATCTATTTAATGTCTCTGGAATCGGTGCTAGACTACTGTTATATTTACAAAAGCCGTAATTTTCTTGTATAACTCTCTTTTTGAACTGGATGTTGTAACTAATGATGGGACCCTGTTTTGATGCGAGGGTACCCATCAGCTTAATCAAGCTCACTCCTCCCCTTTTCGGTTGGTGGACGACCATGACTGGGAGATGGATCATGCCCATGGAAAAATCCAAGATAAGTATAGGTTCTGTCAATGATGTATTTCCATTATGTAGATAATTTCATTCAACCTCCTTTCGTATAATTCTAATATTTCAATGGCATGTTTAGTTACTAGTATTTTATTTATACAAATTTTGTAGAGCACTCGTCGGTAAGCAGCTTCGGATATCCACATCCGTCCTTGGAGATAAAGGTACTCGGGTTCCATGCTCATAACCCTCACTGTCTCATTCCTTTATTTCTAAAGGAAGGGCATGGTCCCTTTCCAGTCCTTTTATTTACTGTGTAGTTCTGTTCCGATTTCGGTACCGTTGAATAAGGGTAACCCATCTTGTGATGGACATTTCTATCGTTGGAAAATAAAACGCCGTATGGGATGTTCATTTGTTTCAATTCCGAACGAGATATGTAATATTATTCTTAAAAGAATTATAGGGTTTTCCCTTCCGCCTACTTGTGTTGGCATACTGGTTATTTTATTGGTTTAATATACTAGCGCCATATTGAATACTTCCTGGAAAGGATTTTGAAAAATAAAAAGGTACTCGACTATTGCCAGCTATATGTATGTCTTGTTTATAGTTGACTCTGGATCGGAAGATGGCAAATGAATTTAGTTTTCCCTTACTGTACTTTGTGTTAAAGGCTTTCCTTTGAAAATTCTAGGTGATTATGTTTTATTTACACAGTTATGAATTTACTCAGGGGTATGTGCTAATTTTCGGGATGTCCCCTCTTCCTTGGGCCTTCACGCCTCTCATGATTAGTTCTGGTAATTAAACTGTGTTAATCCGATTTACTCCAAAGAATTTCCCAACATTTCAACCTATAATTTTTCATTAAACACCGGTTTGATATAAAGATGTGTAAATGATGTAGGTGGTTTTTAGTATTCACAAGATCACTTTCGTACTTTAAATATACATATAAATCTTAAACACTTGCGATTAGGGTTATCTCCCGAAAATCATGACTGTTAAGCTGGTACATGGAATAAATCTTAGTTAATTACTCTACTGCTGCACGTTCTTTTATATACCCGAAAATATGTATATGTACATATATATATTTATATCTATACACTATGCAGTTTTCCATTTACATTCAACATATAGGTAAACTCAAATATGTATTGCATTTTACTTGTGGGATTTTCAACGACAACGCTTTACCTTACTACAGTAGTAATCAAACCACAACACAAATCTTCTTGAATAAATTGACAAGGCAAATATTTTCAGCTAGTATACTTTCAGGGATTAGTATTCATAACAGAAATGAGATACAACAAAGATAATCCATTCCGAACTAGTGGGGAGACATTCTAGCAGTTCCTAAGTTTCCAATATGACGCATTCGATCTTTCATCTTTAATATTATTCCTAATTAGAATTAACAGTTGCATTCTTTCAAGTATGTAACCATTTAACATTCAACCAGAGAAGGGACAGAAATAACATATCTAAAATAATACGCTGAAAGACAAAGGGAACAACCACGTTCCTCCCAACCGTAGAACAGGGCAACCAAATTACTTGCCCGATTCACCCCCTAGCCTGACCATGAATCCATGAGGGCGAACTTGGAAGAACTTCTCTTCAACAATGTCCAACAGCTCCAACAGTTTCCCTTGCCTCACACTCAAGCAGTGTTCATAACAGCAAGTAAATCAATAGTCTCCTTCCCCAACATACTTGGCAGCGTCTTGCCTCCTCTCATATGTTATTTATCATTTGCCTAGGTCCTTTCCCTCAGGAATTTTCGCAGCTTTCTAAATCCCTGATTTTCAGGGGCTGCCAATGGCCAAATCACTGATTTTCCACTTGTAATAATCATCCCAGAGGTACTTCCAACATGTTCCCCACTCATGGAGTAATGGTCAGCCAAATTTAACATGGCTGGTCCATTTGTCCTCCTGCAATCAATATAAAATATTCTATTTTTATACAAGTGTCATAGTCAAATAGTTGGTTGGGTCAAATCAGGTCTCTACCCAACAGTCAAAATAATTAATTACAATTACCAAATTCGAAATTCGGAATTGCCATAAATGGAAGAAAAAAATCCAAATTCGAATTTACTAAAAACAGAATAAATTTCCAGCAATTTTAAATTTCAAAAAATATTTTATTTTTGGGGATGTCACAGACGAAATGATGGAGAATTTTTCCCACATCCTTAAATGCCTGTCGATAGCATCAGGCACATCTTCATCAAATGGCCACTTTGGACGCACCTCACGTTTCGTGGTACAAGTTAATTTTGATATTCCTGTATTTGAAGGACAGATAGATGCAGAAGCCCTAGAAAAATGGTTAACTTTGCTAGAAGGTTATTTCTCTGTTCACAATTTTTCCGACAAAGAAAATATCACCTTCGCACTCCTTAAATCTCTCCCTCATGTCAAACATTGGTGGGAAACTT
>SNQJ01S0121436.1:15724-42758 GCA_010110895.2 Picea sitchensis | reverse complement strand
AGGAGGGAGTGTTAATATTATGGTAGTTGCGGGAGGTATTTACCTCCACATGTGAACCTGACGAGAATAGAAGACTCTGGAAAGCAAGAGAAAACCCTAATGAGTTGGCTAATAACCCTAGAAGTCTTGTCGGCTCAAGAAGACAATTAATATTAGGTTATTAGCCTCCAAGAGAAGAAGTCGACCAGAAATAATAATAATATACTGAACAGACACATATCCAGAAGGAGAAGTCGGCCCCAACAAATCTGGCAGAACCAGTATAAATACAGGGCGCCAGTTCTCATTTGACAGCATCTCAGAATTGCAGTTCCCAGTTGGTGCGCACTGCAGTTCCCAGTTGGTGCGCACTGCAGTTCCCAGTTTGGTGCACACATGTGGAGGAGGGTTACAAGTGCAGTTGCAGCAGCAGCTAGTTTTCAGTATTGGCTTGGACAATCTCTTGGCTAGGGTTTTGACTATCTGATCAGCTATTGTTGGTGCGCTATCCTTGGAGGAAGATGCGCTACACCTTGTTTGGCTATCTAGCCTAGGGTTTGCTCCGGAGTAATTCTCAGTCAAGGTTAAGGTGCTCGGAGGGTGGCTTAGGCCTATGGTTGGGTGACGAGGGTATCGTCAATGGTAAAATGAGCACACAATCTTCTATATTCTAACATGTAAGTGGTTTGTCTATTTCAATTTCTTTCCTTTCAAAGAATTTACTTTCTAATTGTTGCCTACACCTTGGAGTGAAGTTGGTCTAACTAACCCCCAAAATCGTATGGCTAGTTTGGTGTTTTGCTTCTAATGGTTTAATGGCTTAAAATCATCTAGAAGTAGGAGCAATACACTAATATTAGCTTAGGCCCATGGAGGCTTGGTAATCTATTTCATCTATCTTTTACTTGCTAGTTTACTCATAATCTTTTACAAGCACTCATCTTTTATTTTTGCAAGTATCATGGGCATGTGGTGAATGTTTTAAGGCAACTCAATTCTTATTTCCTTGCAAGTATTGTTCAAACTTCTTTACATTTCATTTCAAGCTTTATCTTGTGTTTAAGAACTTTCACTTTTGCAAGCTTTAAAATTTCGGTTTTGGTCCAAGAACACTTTTTTTGGCAAGCAACATCTTGCCTTAACACACTATTTAACTCAATTTAACTTAGTCCATAGGCCTAAAATCAATTAGACTTAATAGGACACTATTACTGACCCAACTTTTCCATTTAAACGAGGATTGAAGGAAGCAACGGAAGGTGATAGGCCGGGGACGGTCTCGTGGCGCTCAACGTCCTTTCCGAGAGTACTTATTTCCCTTGGGTTGACTTGTGGAGCTAGGGTAGGCCTTGTTGCCATACTTCTTGAGCACCCAACAACTACTTGGTACAAGCGGGGGGAGTATTGGGGTTGACACTTAGTTAGGATCCAACCTTCACTTAATAAATTTTAACAAATCCTTAATCCACTTCAACCATCGGGGCATCAACTTGGCATCTACATTTTGTGGTTTACATTTAATTCTTGCAAGCTCTCATTTCACATTTACTTTTCATGCAAGTTGTTAAATGTTGTGGATAATCTACTAAGTAGTCATAGTTGCGCCTTTGGCCCTTGGAGGTTTCCTTTAAGCATTCCAGTTCATGTTTAGTAGTGTGTTGCCATTTTGTTTTGGTCCTCAAAGAAGTTGCACATCCTTTGGAGGCACTTCATTGTGGGCTTTGTGTAATCTTGTTTGCCATTGAAGCAGTCACAATAGAGTTGTGCATCCATTGGAGACACTCTATTGTTGAGCATGCCAGGCTTGATGTGTTGATGAATGCTTTCCTCTTGAATATCTTCATTTCCTGCACAATCAATTAGTTGAGTTAGTATTGTATCTTTGTTCATAATTGTATCATTTTTGTATCTTGTGTTTAATATCTCTTTGATATTCTTTGTTGTAATTTTGTATCTAGTTTGTATCTAATCTTGTTGTGAAGTAGATTGTAATCTTTGTAATCTTGTGTAATTTATCTCCCTAAATCTAGTTGACCCCTTGCCCAATCTTAGGCACTAGTTCTAGTTGTCCTAGGAAAAGGCTTGCTTTTCATCTTGAATTGTTGCACATTGCATTGATGCCTTTGCATCATAGGTTAGATCATTCCCCCTAACCCTTTAACTACTTAAAACCAACTCCTTGAATCAAACGTTAATCTCATCTAGTAACTAGGGTCTACCCCCCTTGGCGTCCCTAGGAGTAAGCCTAGACGGAAGAGATTCAAGTCAAAGTGACAGCGTGGGCTTTGAACCTAGGCATTGTGCCTCCAAGGACACACTAACTGAGCATGACTTAGCTCACGTTTGCAAGTGTGTATAAGGATGGCAACACTCCCTAAACTCACCAAAAAAGGAGGTTTGTTTAACTACACTAATTTTAGCATCTCATGTAGTTATCTATTAATACAACATCTATCACTAAATTTTGAAAGATCCAAGAGCATTGCCCTCAAACTGATAGCACAGGTTCTCAAGTATATAGAACTCCATAACTGATTTGTCCATACACTTCAATATTCATTCAAGTGCTAGTATTGTGTACATGTTCCTTTCCGCTAGCATCAAACAGACAAGGAGCATCTTAAAGAAATTCCATTTCCTCTTCCCATAGATTTTTTAATCTTAAGACTTTTCAGATAACATCATGTGAAAAAGTTCTCCTTGTAAATCAAGGTGTAAAAAAACATCCCTTATTTTCCCACAGGTACATTGTGTGATGTCTCGTTCCCAAGAATAGGCTAGCAGGGAGTGACTTAGTAGTCTATATGTTCACGTAGACTATAGTCAAGCACAAACAAGGAACAACGGGAGAAATAAGGGTGAATAGATGGCTAAATGATGAATTAAGCCAAAAAGCATAGGTAAAGTCACTTAAGCCAAAGTCAACGGAGAAATAGAAGAAAAAGGTGTTGAGGGGTGACTTAATTAATTAATTATTCAACTTAGGAGGAAAGTCGCCTAGCTTAAGTGATGTCAACGAAGAATTAGATTGGGGGAGGTATAAAAAGAGGAATTCGACCTAATTCCTCATTATGTTATGATTTTGAGTTGAGAACAGGTTCCAAAGGAGGAAGTCGACCTCATTGATGTTTTGTGTATTTCTAGAGGAAACAACCACCCAGATCAGTTTCGATGTTGGAAGACACACCCTAGCCTATCGGAGATACCATCCAGGTATTTCACTGTGCCAGATCAAGAGTATTCGGACCCAGTTCAGTCAGTGTGCATTGCAGCCAGTGAGGGCGCAAGGGTTTGAGAGAAAGTTTTGAGTAGTTGGTTGAGCTCGAGTCATATCTAGCCAGATCCTTCTGACCCAGTTGAGAGGGACACAGGGCGCTTCATTTGAGCGTTCACTCGTTCGATTCCGACAGAAAAATCCACCCGGGCGCACCAATTTGCCAGTTAGAGCACAGCTTCCAGAGAAGCACATTCAGGGATCGAGAGAGTTCACCGGTCCGGAACCGGAGAAACCCTTCCAACCCAGTACATAGCTTAGCAGGGCGCTCAGTTTGAGCCATACATCGCCAAATTCCGACGATGGAATCACTTGGGTGCACCAGTTGTCCAGGAGAGGGGTGCAAACCCTCGGGGGTCCCATCTAGGGTCATGTTTGATCTATAGCAGTCTGATTTTCAATCCGACAGATATCAAGAGGAGCCTAGAGGCCAAGGCGTACAGTTTGGGACAGTTTTCAGGCCGATCGGTTGAGTATTTCCACCAAGGCGAGTTTATCCATCATTTGCAGCAGTTGTCGTGAGTTTCCGGAGCTGCATGTTGTCGATCTATCCGTGCATGTGCAGATCTATCCACATCTTCTGATCATGGGTATTTTGTATTAGTTGTGTTGTCGTCCTTAGACACACTTGCAAACGTGAGCTAAGTCATGCTCACTTAGTGTGTCCTCAGAGGCACAATGCCTAGGTTCAAAGTCCACGCTATCACTTAGACTTGAACCTCTTTCGTCTAGGCTAACTCCTAGGGAAGCCAAGGGGGGTAGAGCCTAGTTACTAGATGAGGTTTAGAGTTTAAAGTTCTAGGAGTTGGTTTTAATTTGTTAAATGGTCAGGGGGGAATCTAGCCTATGATGTTAAGCAACAATGCAAGATGCAACAATTAAGTATGAACAATCAGACCTTTCCTAGGACAACTAAGACCAATGCCTAAGATTGGGCAAGGGGTCAACTAAGTTAAAAGGAGATTAATTACAAAATAGTTACAAGATTACAAATATTACAACTAGATACAAAGATACAGAAAGAATATCTAAGATATACAAAGTTAGACTAAGCTAGATACAAAGCATACAAGATATACAATATACTAACAAGTTGCTTGAATGTGCAGGAAGTAAAGATACTCAAGACAAGATAAACATCAACACATCAAGCCAAGCATGCTCACAATAGCTCTTACTCTGATGGTGAGAAAAGGGTAGCATAACAATACTCTGAAGAATGGTGAGGAATGAATGAAGGAGAGGTTTCTTATATAGCATGAGAAGCCAAAGAGACCCCTCTTGGATCTCTAACAAATGTCACAAATCCAACCAAGAGAAACTCCAGTTAAAGAAGGTGTGTAGCTTTTAGGGTATGAGGAGAAAGGAATGTTGGGTGAGTGGATGGGTGAAGTGGCACTCTAAGTGAGGCACATTGGTTGAAGGAAGGCCCACGTTTTGCTTTTAAAGCAAATTTCCCCTTTAAAACAAGATGTTTCCACTTTATTTCAAAGAGAGGGCGCAAGTTTCCAATGAGGGGCATGAGGGATGAGGAGGAGTGTGTAGAGCACACTCCTAAGTGGGACGTGGATGGGTAAGGAGGGGCGCACCTCATCAAGGAGGGGCCCACGACTCACTTTAAGTGAGTTTCCAATAATTTACATGAAGAGGGGGTGCATTCCCCAATGGGGGTGCATATCCCAAGGAGGAAATAATTAAAGAGTGAGTTGGGGTGTGTGAAGGTTAGGAAGTGGGGTTGGGTAGGTTAGGAAGTCTCTCTCAACCATTTGTCACCTTTACTTTACCTCATTTGATCATTTATTACAAAATTGACATATTCCCATGTCTTGGGTTTAGCAATTAAAATTGTTTTTAACTGACTAAGACTCCTAAATGGACAAAACCCTAACAAAACTTGTCCGACTAAGTTGAAACTTGGTCCAAGGGTGTAGGGGGTCTCATTGCATTTCTTTTGAGTACAAATACCCCTATCAAAAACCCAAGGACCTAGTTTTTACAATTTTTCATCAGAATTAATTAATTAATTAAAATCCCAACCTTAGGAAATTTTAATTAATTAAAAAAAACCTATCTAAACTCGTCTAAAAATCACGAAAATTTTTATGTTGTCTTACATGGTCATTTACATCATTCCTAAACACTAGCTACCAGAGGATGACTTCATTAGAACGTCTTTCACCACTTTGGAGGATTTATTGCTAGTGGGAGTGAAAAACTCGAGGGAAATTAATAAGGTTGGTTAGGCCAGATTAAGATCCTGAGGATAAAAAACACTCAGTGAAAGAAACTCTCCTAATGAAAAAATCCTAAGGTAACTGACCTAACTATGATCCATGCAAACCTATAACATTATTAACCCACGCAGGGTGCGGAAATTTCGTTTACAAAAATGTGTGCTGGAGCAAAAATTGCCCTATAGAACCAAATGGTCTCTAACTTGTTTGCATCTGATGATGCATATCTTCATGGTACATGGAGTTGACCCCCGATTTGAATAGGCAATCAACAAGTTGCATTGTATTCCAGTGACGATCCATGAGATCTAGCTAATGATTATTTCTCTGCTTTCAGCATATCATTGTATTTCCTGTTTTTTCCATATAATACATGCGATAGAGATTGTGTTGGTTCCTTATTTTGTATGCATCATATATGTTGTCAAAACTTATTTATATGACACACACATGCGAAAATGTAATGTCCCCATTTTTGGACATTATTCCATTACAGAGTGTTATGTTGACCAGAGTAGCCAGATAGGGGTGATAGCGAGTACAAGAGCTATTAAGGGGTTTTATTGGGCCCAACTTGCATCGCTCATCTTATTTCATCATCATGATCCATTCCGCACAGCTTGTCTTTGGTTTCATTGCATTCCGACGATTTTTGTAATTTTGAGTTATTTGGGCTATATGTTAATTAAATTCACTAAGGAGGTCATATTTGTTGAGTTTTCAATGAGCTATGGCTCATGCATTTATTTAACTTTTTTGTTTAGCTTTTAACTTGAACCATAACTACTGAAACAAACCAAGATCACAAGAAGAATAACCATGCACAAGAACACAAGAAGTATCCTGGGAAACCCTTCTCAACAAGGGAAGAAAACCCAGCCAATCATTTGCTATATTCTTCAAGAGAAAGACCTCCCACAGGCATCACCAAACCTAGCACACAAGAAGGTGCTATAATTCTCATAATTTCAGACAACAACTTATAAAATCATGAGATGACACAATAATAAGTGTGTTTCCCTCTCAGTAGGGGATTCACCTTTATTTATATAAGACTTGTCATATCAAAATTGAGTGTGTCTATTGGCACAATAGGGCCCGACCTCAATAACTCAAAATATAATTAATGGTATCATCTTAATTATCTTTTTACATTAATTATCTTTTACATTAAAGATTGGGGCCGACACATATCATTTACATAACAAATAGGGTTCTACAGTGCTTCTGACTCTTGAACAATATATGGGGATCATACACCCACTAGTGATCAACCACTAGGGGCACATCCCTGTGGATGTCCATATCTCTATCTCTTCCAAGAGTCTCACAGGAGAGACACACTCACTAGTGCTTTCGACCACTGGGATCCGTTCACTGTGCTCATCCTGACACATCCAACTCAGCGGATCTTCTTTCCCACTGCATAACACAAGAGAGTCATCACGGGATCATCTCAAATCTACGCTTTCGAGGAGGAGGCTAATGCATCATTTCATATCTGTCTCAGAACAATACACCCAAATCATGTGGGAATTCCTGCGTTTACTTTGTGCTCGATACCCAGACGCGTCTAACTTTCATTAGATATTCTTTCTCAACTGCGTGTAACACAAGAATCATCTGGAGTTCATCTCAGCTCTCTGTAAGGAGGCCGGTATAATGTTCAAGTTATGTCTCATATAGGAACCCCACACCCAACTCAAGGGCTCTCTCTAAGGTCTGTGTGGGTGTCTCATGCAATTGTAATCATCAACAATATTGGGCATAATACTTGAAAGAACCTCTTAGTGTAATAGCTCATCAAATCGGGAGGAATAGCACTACGGATGGCACTTGATGAAGTGACTTTCACCTAGCCAAAGAAACCACAGGGAGGGATAAAACCACTTTTAGGGTAAATGGTTTATTAATTAATTAAAGTGATTTAATTAATTAATTAATAATTAAATAAAGTAAAAGTCACTTGGAGAGACAAGGTGGGCAGGGGAGGGATAAAGAGATAGGGGCCTCTATTCTCTCATTATATTGATTATCGGTTTAATATCTGGTTTCTTGCTAGTGAGCCCATGCACTTGGGGGTTTTGGGGTTTGTTGAACAAACCCTAGAGAGATCAGCTTCGGTGGTGAAAGATCCCACCCAACCTGGTCCAAGCTTGGTAATGGAGGTGAAATATTCCTCCCCCTCCATTCTAAATCAGATCTATTCAGTATGAGGTTGATTCTACATCATCTACATGTACAGAAGAGAAGGGGTGTGTAGCCACAGGGGGTTTCCAGCCCTAGGGCACACCATCTTGAGAGTGGTTTGATTTTCACAAAGGTGATCAGATTCTCAATAGATATCACTCCAGGGTTGCTAGCCATCACCATAACGTATATTACAGCGGTGTTTGAGGTTATTCATCAGGCCATTCATTTCTTCTACCGGTGGGGCGAATTTCATGAAGGAGGGCGTAGTGGAGATTTGAGATCCAGTGATTTGTGAACAGATTTGTCATCTGGCCAGGGATCTTCATATATGATTTAGCCATCATCAGATCTACCACCTGAAGTTGCAGCCATTTCATGAGTATTTTACATCAGATTTATTGTACATATTTCAGCAGGGCGTAAGCAACAAGGAAGGCACATTTCTAGGTATGGAGTTTGTGGATTTTTCATGATATAACATCACTTTTGGGCAGCCATTATTTAGGGATCGAAAAGGAGGATCATTGACACTATTTCCTTGCCTTTTGGGGCCATTATAGACCAATAAAGTGGTTGTTGTATTACTTATATCAAATCTGAAAATTACTACCATTGGACAACCATTAATAATAAATAAACAAGCAAGGATTGTGTGGATGTATTTGTGCTTTTGCTGTGTATTTCTTGCATTTACTCTTATACTTACTCTAGTCTATGTTCCATATGATTTCATGTTGTTTTATACAAGATTAAACTCAAAAACATGGATGGGAAATGCAAATTAAACTCAAAAACATGGATGGAAATGCAAGCTACAGCCATGCATGCAATCTGTTTGACATAATGTCTCAAGGAGAAAATTGTCATATACATAACAGCAAACAAATAATCATAACAGCAGACACTTTGGGGGTTCTAAGGAGGTTGGAACTCATCCCATTCACCTTCTAAACACATCAGTAATCTTCCTTGAGAGTTGGGACAACAAGAGAGTCGATTTGCCCAAGAACTTTGAGCAAACACGCAAAGTGTTCGACGAAAGTTCTCAACCAGTTAGATCTGATTTTTTATGTCAGATTTGGTTGGGAATATTACAGAAAATCACCAAGCATGTTAAACAATTACTAAAATGCATCCAGAAACCCCCAAAGTATCAGATTCGAGAGTCAAAACACTAGTTCAGCAGTAGATATCCAGATCTGTCGGATTTGGGATATTTCACATTGATTTAAAATCTCAAAATCTTGTTGCAACTTTTGACCACAAATGTTTTTGCTTCGTAAAGTACTGCTGAATCAAACCATTAAAACTTTGAGATTTATTAACATTCACACTAGAAGTTGCAAAATATCCATTGGAAGCAACATTCCATTTAACATTTCTAATATACAACTTTATCTAAATTAAACGGTACAAATTGATCTTCATTCCTGCTGCAAGTACCATTACTTGTGTGTAAAAGAAATGTTTATACAACTCTGAATTCCCATTATTTCTTCCAAGCGACAACACATTTTCATTAGGGAAGAGAGGGAATGAAACTTTATATATACATGACATGTCAAAGCAAATCTTCTAACTAATATACAGGTAGAAGACAAACAAGTAGGAAAATAGCAGTAAATAATGCAGAGAGATTATCCCTGCAAACACCTGAGGGTTGTAACCTTTAGCAGCCACCAACAAGCCTCCGACACGAACCAATGGCAGGCAATACTCAGCTGCGAAGAAATTACATGCCATACAATACACCAATGAAGAGAAGCAAATCATCATCACATATCATAAGTTAAAACTGGCAATGATACATGGATCTATATCCCATCTAAACAAGTGCAAAACATCAATTGTATTACATGTCTAGGATTATTTCCTCTTATTTGAGTTATAACAATGACACAGCAGATCAAAGTAAAAATACACAGTCAAAACATTATAATGTACTAAATTATAGCAATAATCTCCTACCTAGAATTCTCATGTCAGCGACAGCTCTCGCCACTGCAATATCATACTTCTCTCTAAAATCTGGGTTTTGCCCAGCATCCTGGGTTATTCATCACAAGTCAACACCAAATCAGTCCAGAAACTTGTATTTCTAATCAACAAAATTTTTGTTAAAATGCACAAACCAGTTGGAAAAACAACTAACAAGATCCCCATTGAAATAACAACAGTAACAAATGAAAGGTATTTGAGTAAGATATCCACTTGTCGACTGGATCTAGCTCGGGTGGTTGAGAGGAGAAACTGTTATCCTCCCCACCCGGGATGAAATCCCGCTTGTGACATGTTTTCCCTTCCTGGGCCAATTGGGGCTGGCAAGGTACCAGCAATCTCATTCTCGCTTAAGTGTTCAAGGGTGGGACGAGATGTTGCTTGTAAAAGAAAAGAAAATAGATAGATATCCAATAACTTTTTTTTGAACTCTCTCTCGTACATTCTTTCCAGTTACAGACGGAAGGGAAATTCAAGGGTGACAAGTGGTAGGTTTGATACAGATTGAAGGTATGAGGGGGAAAAGGTTAGAAAAATTCAGTTTAGCAATGCTGAAAAGTCTTTTCCATATAGTTAGTACCTCAGATCTTCTAATTATAGTTCAAGAACATTGGTTGCTCTGCTCTTGTCAGCTAATGTCAGGGTTTGGCTCTTTCCCAATACAGCAAGTCTTGTAAATTTTAGTATACTCCAAATCGAGAAAGCTTACTTAAAATTGAGGTTTGATCAAAAAGAAAAAACAAGAGCTCGTGGAAAGAAAAAAGAGTGCAAGATTGTCTTTGGGTACTCTGACAGGTTACCCATCATCTATTATTGTTATTTTTTATACTTGACATTTTGCATCTGTCATGTGTAACCTTGCTTCTGCACTTCCATAAGTTACTTTGTAGGAAGGTCAGATCCCAAGATTATACTTAGGTCATGGATTAACAATAATAGAAAGGTTACAGGTAAAAAGGACATTTATACACTATCTTAAGGAAAGCTTTGGCTCCTTTCTTGTTGAAAAAATTGAATGCTACAACAGAGTTGCTTCAATTCAGCATCCCAGATGTTAAAAATTGGTCCACACATACAATGTGTAAAAAAGTTCAAGAAGCATAGGAGGTAATCAGTGATTCAACAGTCTCACAAAACAGCCAACAAGTAAGAAACTAGAATGCAACATGGAACAGCAAGCTGATTGGTCCCATTCACAGAGGAAATCTCACTTGCAAGATCATATGATCCGTTACCTCTAGAACATCCAAGGCGTTGGAGTTAAGGGAGCATTATCACACATGTTAATGCGTAATCTTTCCTTGAGGATACTTTTGATGCATTTTCACATTCCCCATGGCATGTCCACATACTTGGAGGCATAACCATCTTCATGGGCACTTTTCACATCTCACAAGGCATGTTCTACATATTTGGAGGCATGCTATGATGTGTTGGCATTCTCTACATGGCACTTTGGTGGAATGCCCTTCATAGAATGAGGACACGTGGCGTATAAGACCTCCCTACAAGGCTGGTTACAGTCTTATTCATGAGCCATCCATCATTTAGAACAAGTTTTGGGTGCATTCATGGCATTAAATGGTATTTTGTTGAGGTTGCTCCTCACTCTATCCCACATATGGCACACCTAATCATAAAATTATTATTAAAAGTAGCCTTGAAGCAATATTTTGTGGAGTAACTTGCTTAGAACACTCTAGAAGGAAGTTTTTAATATTATTTATGATGTAACAGCCCTAATTGAAGGGGACGTTGCATAAAGAAGTCTCTAGAAATGCACAAAGGTTGAGGAAAAAAGCATTTTTTAGTGGTACCTCTAGCACATGAAGGTGACACTTGGAAATTTGGACCTCTTCAAAGATCAAATGAAGGCTTAGTTTGTGGAGCATCCCAATTCTAAGGGAATTAGGACACTTCTAATATTTTTTTATTCCATCTAGAGTTGCAAGGAGAACCTTTAAAAGGAGGCTTCCTATTCATTTGCAACTTTTGTTTTCATTGTGGAGAAATTCTTAAACTATTGCACTGTAAATCAAAGATATATTGTGCAGGATATGAGCTTTGTTGAGGAAATTCAGGGCTGCAATCATCCATTGTAAGGCTGTTATTGCATCTTTCTTTCCTGTCTCTTGTGCTGGAAATGTTGCTTCTGTTATAGGGTTTATCTTCAGCAAAGATGTCTGTAAAGTGACTATTTTGTCCTCTTGAAGACTCTTAATTTCAGATCTGGATTATGTCATGTACCTAGGCTGTTTTTCTTGATAGAAGACTGATTTTTGCTTCATATTTCAGATATTGATGTTATGTGATGAAACAAGAATACAATAAGAATACTAGTGCATCTTTGAGCTCAGTATGCTGGCAGAAAACTGATTTTGCAGCACCATGACAACTAGGATGGATCGCTGTTCTAAGCATCTTTTTGGTTCAATATTGTCTATCATCGAATCTTCCAAACCCTAAAGTGATTTGACTCCATTTTTCCCAAGGATTGGGCACTAATCTACTTGAATTCACCATCATATATTCATTGTATATCCTAAATACCTTGATTGTCAAATCTGGTTTGTTAAAGAAGATAATAAGGGTGATTTAGCAATCTCATTTAGGGAAACCCCCTTGTGTTGGAGGAGAGCCTACGTAAAGAGAGGTGTCCACTGAGGTGACGGTGGGTGGAAACACTAAGTTTCCCTAAGCTTGCTACTTTTCCTTTGGACTTGAGATATCTTACAAGTGCAAGTTTGGAAGGTAACAAATTGGAGTTGTTTCCGAGGAAGACAAGTTACTTGCATAGAAATTGATGACTATACTATAGGACTATTGGTGAGACATCTCATCTAGCGACTCCATTGAAAGAAAATTCAAAGAAGAAATATCATACAAGAGGTTCCTCAGTAAAGATGGCTCCACCATTGCACAAACCAAAAAGGGTTTACAAGACTAAGGAACAAATCAGCCCAGGTATCACAAGTGTCAAGACTCACGGACAGATAATTCTTAAGTTCTTCAAGATATAAGGTGCTTGTTTCTTGATAGTGTTACTACTCAAACTCTCTCCTAAAAGAAAAGTCCTAACCCAATGGGAGAGCCTAATGGAAACTACCAGGCAAGCCACCCATTGTCACCTCAGTGGCCTTGCCTCTCGCTTCTAGGCTAAGAAAAGGAAATTTTCTAACCTAAGGGGGGTGTCTCTAATGGTCTATCCAAATTAGATCGCTGTAGTGAAAGGACTATTAGTGAGACATCTCATCTAGCGACTCCATTGGAAGAAAATTCAAAGACGAAATATCATACAAGAGGTTCCTCAGTAAAGATGGCTCCACCATTGGCCAAACCAAAAAGGGTTTACAAGACTAAGGAACAAATCAGCCCAGGTATCACAAGACTCACGGACAGAAAATTCTGAAGTTCTTCAAGATATAAGGTGTTGTTTCTTGATAGTGTTACTACTCAAACTCTCTCCTAAAAGAAAAGTCCTAACCCAATGGGAGAGCCTAATGGAAACTACCAGGCAATCCACCCATTGTCATCTCAGTGGCCTTGCCTCTCGCTTCTAGGCTAAGAAAAGGGAATTTTCTAACCTAAGTGGGGTGTCTCTAATGGTCTATCCAAGTTAGATCGCTGTATTGAAAGGGGGAGCTTTCGTAACTTAGAATTGACAAAGGAGACTAGCAATTTGTACCCAAATCACTCTTAAGGTTTAAGACAAGTTAAGCAGGCAAATCGTTTATCAAATTACTAGATCGAACAAGCTTTAAACGATGTGCAAATTAGATAAGTGTGCTTGTATTATGGAAAATGAGTAAGTTAAGCTTGCTTATCATGTAACCAATAACTCCAAAGGGGATCAACCATTAACAATTACTTAGATCATTTATAGAAACGCTAGAGCATGAATAATATTTCCATTCACATCCAACTATATGAAATGATTATATCCAATGAAACCAAGAATGGCGTCCACAAGATTCAAATTATGAGTGATGGAACGTGATATGGAACTTAAAAAGGATTTAAACCATTCCATCATGTTCACAATGTTCAACGTTAAGTGCTGGTAACTTAAAAATGCAACTAGATCCAAGAGATTTATCCAATATTCGCTTTGAGATGTTCAAAACATGTTCATCATGGATTAAGTACTAATGATTAGAATGTAGATGAGACATTTAATACAGCAAGATATAGCTCAAAATTCATTCATCAAAAGCATGTAAAAATCATGTGTAATGTTATGAAACCACCAGCCTTAGGAAGGCTCATCAGTGATCATCATACCATGTAATGAATTTTAGAGCATGCTTAAATGTGAAATTAAGTGCCAGCTATTAGGTGAATTATCCTTGGACTTAAAGCTGTTATAAACTAATGTTAGGACAGCGAGATGTATAACAGAAATATGAAAGTATTCAGAATAACAAAAGACAACTCCAGCTGTTCATTCAACCACCAATCATTAACATGTGATGAGATCAATATTTATGTGAACCAAGACCATCATTTAAGCATTAAACCAGAGCTGTACTAGCAAAAAAAACACCGAGTATATCAGCACATATGCAATATTAGCAATCCGACTTAAGAAAGATATCAAAGTGCTTCAAGGATCAATGTGATATTTGAGGTTTTAACTTTTTTTAACTTAATTAAGTAGACAGTTTATGTGAGTTAGGTGCTGTAAGTGTATGCACCAGCAATGAGTAAGATGGTTGTCCAGCCTTATTGTGTCTTAAACATTCAATAAAGGTCGATTTTAAGAGTGTGTTTCCAAGCACATATTTATTAACAAATTGAACTCAATACCATGCCCCTTTAACCTTGTATCAAAGAGAGAATAACCAAGCATTATGAAACCCTTTACCACAGATTTTCAGTCATAAAAGAGAGTAACACATGTGATACATCGAGCTTATGCGCCAAGTAGTTCCATCATAGGATGTATCGATTTGTTAGGTTGAAGTCTGATAAGCACAAAAATTGCCAAACGTTTCCAAGATGTGAGGATTTATGCCAAATCGTTCAAACCTTTATCAATGAAAGCAAGCTCAAATAACCCTTATGCCATGTGTTTTCCATCATTAACTGAAATGACATAAACTCAAGTAAATATATAGATCAAGCACATTAGAGTTTATTCGTCGTGATAGGTTAGATCCATCAAAGACTTTGAAAAAATTAAACACTAGATCTAACATATGTGCAATCATCCAAATGATTAAGCATGGTTCAAGACTTGAAAGAAACAATCTAGATCTAAGGATATCATAAATTTAAACCCTAGATTGCTTTAAAGCAAATTAAAGAAAAGAAATGTTGATTTTTTTTAATTTTGAGATAGAGAGAAAATGAAAGACCAGTGCCTAACCTATATTGGGCTATGGGGTCAACCTAGTACCTCTTGAAGCTTGATCCATGCATCAAGTCTTGGGATTCTAGGCAACCCTAAGGTGTACCAAGCAAATTAACCCCAAGAGACACTTAGAGCTCCAAGATCTAAGTGGTGAAAAGAGAGTGTGGAGTCTTCAAGTAGCAATGAGTAGCCATTACTCTATCCTAAGGCAAGAGTTAGAAATCAAATTATGGTATGCTACACTCAATACCCTAGATCTAGACATAAAAAAAACTAAGGACTATAAGGAAGTTACCTTGCCCTATGAAGCTCCTCCACTTGTAGCACTTTACTCCTCTTGTGGCTCCTTGCTAGCTTCTTCATCCACCTTCACCTGTTGCATGAAAACACTCTTGCTAGACTCTTCACATATAAATTCTCAAGAAAAATACTAAGATGAATTAATAACACCCATAAAAATAAGCCAAGTGATTTCTCATATTCTCCAACTCTAGTTACAAATGTTAGAATTAACCTCCTTATATAGATAAAGCACCTCACGCAAACCATGGGTAGGAAACCATGTGCTATTACAATACCACGTGCCAATACAATGTGCACAACAAAAACCATGAGCCTTGTATCCCCATTTCCCAGGGATAACTAAGGAGATGATGTCTCGAGGCCCTCAGGTTGTAGACATGGAGTACCAAGAGACAGATGGCTGACAACATCCACTTGCACAAACAAAGGCTCGCCTCATCACCACAGATCTCAGATTCATCACGATGGTATCCGCCACACCAACTTGCTTCCGAAAGACATTGGGTCTTTCTCCATGAGGTACAAGCCAGGTATTATGGTGAGTGTCATTTCAAATTTCAATATTTGAGGCATTTGAGTGTGTTGCATTTAAAGTTGCTTTTGATTATGTAACGTCTACTTGGAAGTTATGCCCTTTGCCCTGTTTCACCTTGGTGGCTGATATTGCACCTTAGTAAGTGGTCACCCTTAGGGATGGGTTTTCTACTAGGAGGTCCCCTTGACAAGTCATCGTGCCATTCCCAATCATACTTACCACTTTCCACACGTCATCCCCTCACTTCCTTATCTTTTGGGATTTTTGGGTGTACTAACCCAAGAAGGGATTGTCCCTCATTTCATGGGAAGAATGGGTTAAAGGCCCAGAGGGAATTTAGCTAGCAAAAGATAAAAGCCAAATCATAACCTTCCAGATGCTCGCCCAAAGAGGTCTTGAGAACAATGAAATGTTTCTCCTAAAAAATTCAAAGACCTGCAAAAGCAAAAGCAAACACGCATATATATATATATATATATATGTCCCACTTGCTAAGGGATCTACATAAGTGCATTACAAGCTAGACTTTACGCCCATGGCACTCTGTGTACCTCTCCCTTCAAGTTACACTGTGGTACTTCCCCCCAAGCTATATGTTACCCCATAGGGAGTACCCAGTTGTTCTGGATCTTAATCAATTAATGGCATTAAATGGGCTTGGAAAAAGGATGCATTGAAAACGAAGGTGCAACACACCTGCTACAAAAGCACCCATAAATGAGACACTACAATCCCTTGTATGTCATGAACCCCATGCCCAAAAGTCTTTCCCCCATCCACTTCATCTTCTCCACATGGCTTAGAGGGGGGTCCACCTGGGAAACACTCCTTGACTTAGGGAATGATTCACCCAATAGGTCACTCTGTCAACCCTCCCATACCTAAACTTGCCAAGTTGCATAGGGTCTTTGAGCACTTGTTTAATTTGATGAGGTGGTTTTTGATGTACATGCTTAGGTGACTCTTTTATTGATTTGATTTACTTATCATGATACATTTGACTTCAGATCCCTGGAGGGCGTATTCATTGTCTTTGCAGGACCTTGCTTGGTGGACAATTTTAGAGGAACAAGCCTAGTTTGGGCTTCCTTGGGACATGAAGCAAACAGGTTGGATACCATGGCCCGCACACCAGATGATGATGGTAGCCTTTGGAGGCTTGAGAGACACCTTGGATGACCTATCCTAGCCCTTCATCACCCCAACGACTTGCCTTTGGAGGCTAGAGTGCTACATCTTGGGGCTTAACATTTTGTTGGGGCTAAGGTTTGGGTTGTGGTGGTGTTGGTGTGACACTTGGCACCTTTTAATTGAGAGAAGCTTTGGCTTGATGGAGGAGACCCCAGCACATAAGAGGGAGGTCTTTGGAGGCCCAACGTTTCACCTCCAAGCTCAAACAACTTGCTAGAAGTGCCCAAATGCCACCCTAGAGAGGGTTGACGTTATCTCTAGGGTTTCTTATGTGCAATTTTTGAGTTAAATTTGAATTCAATATTGTAAAGGGGCAAAATAAAGGGAAATGTCTCCCTTATTTTGTGGTTTACCCTAACTTAAGTGGACAAACACTTTTTAGGAGATTTCTATAAATAAGGATCATTTCTATTTCATTTTCACATAACTCTCCCATCTTGGAGAGGATACTTGGCTGAAATTTGTGCCCCTCTTGGGGAAATTCATTCTCTCTCTCTCTCTTGGGCTATGGTTTATCTCTTGTCTTGTGGAGTGAAGTGGTGCGCTAGCTCTTGGAGGCTTTTTCTCTTGCTTTGGTGATAAAATACTCGGGAACTAGGGTTTATCTTGGCATGCTTTTTTGGAATTGGTAAGGAAAATCTGCATATTGTTAGTTTTCTTTCTTGTTCCATGGTTGTTATTGGCTAGATCCTTGGAGGAGTATAAGGGCATACACCCACCAATTTTTATCATTGTTGTTTGTTGAAAGGGCAATTGCAAAGGTTGTTAGGAGTAAAAGGACTTACACCCTCCTAGATTTACCTTGTTAGGTTTTACTTGCTATAGGGAGTAAAAGGGATTACACCCTGTTATCGCACAATCTGTACTTGCCTAAAGCCCAAAGAAAGTAGATACAAGATTGGTATAACAGGAAGTGACCTATCACTGTCACCTTAATAGGAAACCCCTTTCTATTTAGGAGTATATCAATGTACTCAAGGGCAGATGTCCCCAGTGACCTGAGGGTTTGAGAAGGCTAAGGCAAGAAAGTTCCCCCCTCTCACAAGTCACTAAATTTCAAAGGTTCTTTGTGTCTTATAGAGGTGAAGCAAAAGAGTAATATTGTGTACCTGCCCAGATCAAGACAACAAAATAGAAAAATGGCACTTTCCAAGTACCAAAATGATGTTAATGCTTCATAAGACAATGAACTCTTAAAAAATAGACTAGCTGATGTAAAATTGCAGCAGTACAACAGTTTACAACAGCAATGATAAATTTGTAACAGCCACAATAACTATGCTTCAAAATGCTTGAGAAAAAACTAGAAATAATAGCTTTAACTAGGCAAATTGATATTAGATAGTGACAAGCGGATTTAGCAATGTCTAGCTAGCATAAAATGTCACTTTTATGGTCAATTTGTTGTTGTTAGATGGCTGTAGCAATCTTTTGCAACAGCAGCAAGTTAGTTAGTGAATTAGCCTAGTCTAAAGCTAGTAAATGTTCCAAGTAAGGTAGTTTGAAAGTTGTTTGATCAATCAATCATTTGTAGTGAGTAGATTAGTGTCTTTCTAGGGTAATGGAGTCAATGATAGCTGTAGCAAATCTTGGGGAGAAGTAGCAATGATAATACTTGGTCAAATGAGATGGAAAATATGAGAGAGGTGTTAGTAACCGAAGGCCTCAAACATCCAAGTCGTAGAGAGATAATTGCTAGAAAGTAAGAAAACTTAGGCCCTAGCAATTTCTCTTTCCTTAGACAATTTGAAACAAAAAATGCAATAGGCAATGTAAGTAGGGTTACTAGAGTGCTACAATGGTAGGGCTTTAGTATCTACTTCTAGATGAGGTGCTCTTTGAGAAATTTAAACAAGTGGAAAACTATAGAGAAAAAGATAACTTCTTATGTCTTTCTCCTAGGGTTTCAAGCAAGCAATTTCATAATCTTTAACATGAACCAAGTAAAATTCACCATAAGCATTCATTCACATAAACAAAATGCAAATTTTCTACTTAGATCACCAAGAATAATCAAGCTCAAACCCTACTTGAAGATCTTCCACCATGAAAATAGCCAAGATACACCAAAAATGCCTTTCCTCAAGAAGTGCGCCTAGAATTTCAACCAATAACCCTTAAAGAGGGCGCAAATTTCAGACTTCGCCACTTGTGTGATGAGAGATGATGATAAAAATGAGATTTTTTCTCTTATTTATACAATATCAATGACCTTTAATTACAGTTAGGTTATAAAAACGTCAACATGGCCAAATTACATTTAAAATCCAGTTTTTACAAAAATGTCATGAATTAAACCCTAATTTCATCTTCAAGGGTAACGTCATGCCCTTCTAGGGTAACGTTTGGCCCCTAAGGTGGAATGCTAGGCCTCAAGTGCAGGACGTTTGGCCTCCAAAGGCCCTGAATGCTGCAACACGTGCCAATTAGCATAGAACTGCCCATCATAAGTGCAAACGCTAACTCTGGGTGACGTCAAGGGAAAAATGATGACGTCATGTGCTCTCAAGGGTCAACGTCCAAGTGGAAAGGAAAACCCCCCTGGGTCTAGGTCTGTCAGAGTGTCCCTGGTGCAACGTCCTTCTTTCTTCTTGGTGCAAGCCTTTGGTTTCTCTTTCCCCTTGGTGGGGTTACAACATCAATATGTTGGGATTTCAGTTCCCATGGAGGTCCGACCTAATCATTCCCCATATGTACCTATCCACCAAGCCGTCTGCTTGGCAACAAAATTATGCCCTCCATGGGCTCATAAGTCCACCAGGGATCATAGCAATGTCAATCACATCCCGTAATTAAGTACCCAAACATGTGCATCAAACCCCTTCCACCCAGGACAAATCAACAAGTATGCCCTCCATGGGCTCATAAGTCACAGGGATCATAGCAATGTCAATCACATCTAATAATTAAATTACCCAAACATGTGCATCAAACCCCCTTTCACCCAGACAAATGCTCAAAGACTTTATACAGTTTAACAAGTCAGGTTTGGACGTAATGTCCCCTTCCGAGTGATCATGGGACTCAAACACAGTAACCTAAGTGATTCCCATAGGCTATAGTCCTTAAGAAGGGAATTAATTAATTATTTAATGTCCTAAGGGGAAAAGTGCCTAACAAAACGACATTAGATAATTAAAAAGGGGGAAAAGGGAAAAAAGTGCCTAAAGTGACTTAGGAAGAATATGAAACGTCACTTAAATTGATTAAAAGGGTAAAAGGGTTGCAAAAGAGTCAACGAACAAATAAAAGGGAAAAAGGAGGGCGCTCTCTCTCATTCTAGCATTGGTATTTTCTAATTTTCTCATTGAGAGAGCTCATTGTGGTTTTGGAACTCTTGGGACGAAAGCCCTAGAAGGATTTTCATAGATTGGCTTCGGTGGTGAGACCATCCACCTTAGTTAGTCCATTCGGGGAAGAGATCACATAGATTTCTTCATTGCGCTTCAATGAGACAAAGTAGTTCTTCTTGGATAGTGAAGTTCTCATTCTTGGGGGCTGAGATTTACTTGTGGCGGCTAGGTTTTTGCTTGAAGAAGTCGATTTGAGTTTTGGGAAAGGTCGAGCAACCTCTAGACTGTATTTTTGGCAATTGGAGCTCGCATTCCTTGTGGTTGGAGGTCGAGTTCCTTTGAGGGACGAGTTGTGGATGAATAGAGGGTCAAATCTCTTCAACCTGGGCGTGTTCCTTGCAGCTGGGCGCAAATGGTGATGAGAGGCAGCGCCATTCTTCTTGTGGGTCGAGTTGGTGCCTCAAGGAGGTCGTGAACACTTGTTGGGTGAATATTGGAGCCATTGGGGTCAATTTCAATTGTTGGCAAGCGATTTATTACCTTGTTGGGTGTATTCTATTTGCTGGACACTTTATATCAGATCTGGGAGCCAACTCTTTCATGGTTGGGTCGTGGCTCTTCTCTAGCAAAGCCTCTTGGTGCTTGGACATTGTTGTATGTGTGTGGGGGGCGCTAGCAACAGTGTGAATTGGGTGAATTCTAGGATCATCTAGCTGTTGTTTCAATACCCATCAACAAAGGCATAAATTTGTATTACAGACCAACATATTGCTCAGGTGCTTGTTGTCCATATTTCTCCATTATAAGAAGCCATTGTAATTTCTTAACAGAGCAAGAAATCGTGTTTATTTATGTTACTGTTTGGACACCCTTGAAATAATAATGAGTGTTGACATTAAACAAATCTCAGAGCATTGTTTATGAGGATATTTGTATCATGTGCATTGTTACATGTTAAAGAGAAAAAACAGAGTTGAAATGTGAAGGTAGCAGTTGAATTATTTTGGTGTCCTTTACGTTCCTGTAGCAGAGTTTGTGTTCAGTGTGTGAGTAGAGTGTTTGATACAAATTGTTTGTCTTCATAACTGAACCAGGAACTAAACAAAACAAAAAATATATATATCATAAAATTTAGCAAGGTACTTTACATTGGAGAAGGTCTCATGATGTCCTATTGGGCTAATCCTCCTTAAGTTTGGGGTGTTTCCCAGGTGAGAACCAATCTAGGTCATCTAAGTGTGTGTGAAGTGTCGTAGAGGAAATGTTTGGTCAGAGGGTGCAGTGATAACAGGGAAATGTAGGTCTTGCCTGTGGGTGCCTCTATAGAGGGCGAGTTGCACCTTATCATGGATGCCATTGTTTCCTAGCCCATTCAATGCCTTTTATTCTTAGTCTTATTGCTTTTGGTATTTTTTCTTTTCAAGGGAAAAGCTGGGGGACACTGTCCTAGCATGGTGACCAGAGGTGACAGCGTTACCCACAAGCATTTCACGGAAATGAGAAGGTTGGCTCGTGATGAGACCCCCTTTCTCTTGGCTATGCCACCAAGAGCCACTACCCTGGCTTGGTGACCAAATAGATGGTAGTGTCATATCGCTACATGCCCATGGACCTAATAGGCCAGCTCATGATGAGACCTCCCATCCACCAACTAGTACCTTGAGTTTCGATTTATCTTATGGGTCCCATTTTCTTACTGAGAAGCTTTTTATTGCTTTCTCAGGAATCCCTAGGCGAAGCATCTCAAAGGTTTCATTTTGGCTTTTAACTCTTTCTAGCTACTTTACCCTCTGGGCCTTTAGGCCCTTCTTCCCACAAGGCAAGGTACAACCCTTCCTACAGTGGAAAACCCAATTCCCGAACCAAGGTGGGGGGAGATGAGAAGAATAATGATGGAAAGTGGTAAGTATGGAGGGAATGGACGATGACCTTTCATAGACCCACCCAGTGGCAACCATCCTAAAGGGGAATCAACTTACTAGGGCATCATGTCACCCTCCCAGTTATGAGCAAGTCAAAGAGCATAATTTCCAAGCAAACGTTATGAAATGAAGGAGAATTCAGTGCAGCATATTCAAGTGCTACAATAATCAGAGTGACGCATACCATGATAGCCGAACTCATTACCTCGTGGAGCAAGACTTACTGCTACTTCAGGACCAAGCTTGGTGGGATGGATAGTGTTGCTGCTGATAGATGGGCTGCATTGAAGAAACGATGGGCCTTCCGGGACAATGCCCAAGTCATCCGGCTCTTGGCACTCCATGTCTAGGACCTGTGGGCCTCAAGACATGATCTCCTTACTTATCCCTAGGATAGGGGATAACATATGGCTCCAACTTGGGGACGTACTCACCGTAGAGCGCATGAGAACCTCACATCTCCGGGATGACCTGTATCTGCGAGATCTCAATAAAATGCATCAACAATCTTCAAGGTGGTGATATCACCCCTCGCTCACATATGATATAATGAAATGAAAGTAAGCATATATATACATAAATGAAAATGAAACTACAACTATACTAGCATGATATGCAGATGGTATATACAATGAATGTAAATGCCTACCTAACTTACATGTACTTACCTGTTGGTTGAATGGTAGGTGTAGTCAAATAACCAGTGAAACCATCCTAGCAATATCTCATAATACCTGCCTTTGTGTTTCATCATAAACCAAAACAATGATAAGTCAAACACAAAAATAACATGAGTTAGAAAATGTATTTTATCATCGGAAATCGTAAAGTCTAGCTCACGGAGGCAAGAGGGAGGGACAAAATTATGCCAAGTCACACTCCTAGGAAAGTGTTCAATCCATCTCAGAAAGGGATCGTGAAAAATCAAAGGTTCAATAGACTGACTCAAAGAGTCTGAAGGTTGGCTACCTTGGACATCTTCACATTTTGAGGTCTGGGAAGGGGACTAGTAAGAACCTAGAGGATGACTGAAATTTTCTTAAGGGAAGGCTGAAAGACTGAGATAATAAACTTCTTCTTGAGGTATTCAACCTACCCTTGAATTCTAAAAGTAAGCTTTGACTCAAAGAAAACTCAAGGCAAGGGACATATTTTCCAACTGCATGCTTAGTGACATAGCAAGGCAAAGTAATCGATGGAGATTGGAAAACCTTGTTACAAGTATCCCTCTTTGGGCAAGCAATGTCCTCACCTTTATCAAGATCTGAGCACAACGGTGGTTGATAATATTCTTCATAGAATAAATCCAAGTGCTCAAAGGAATACTCATTTAAATCTTCAAGGTATGACCGAAAATCATCAGGAGAATATTGCACTGGGTCATCCTTGGGTGCTTGGAAAATTTTTGTAATTATATCATCATCTTGTTGCCAAACGTCAAAATTATTAGGAAGATCATAAGATTGTTGTAAAGGCAACATTCGAATATATCCTTCCATATCATAAATGGGATCCTAATCTGAACCAATCACATCCCACTTACGTCTTCCAACATGTATGAACTCATCAAAATTATCAACCATGTCACTACCTTTGTCATAACATGAAGGATTTAAAGCATCCAAGGGATCCTCTAATACTTCTTCACTTTCCAAATCATAAAATAAAGCATCATCAAAATTTTGGAAAGGAAAATAACTTACTGTGTTTACTTCCTGTTGTGCAGGAGCGTCAATGGCTTGGATGACTTCATCAAATGGAAGAGGGTTCAGTACATCATCCCTAAGACTTGTCTCTTTAATCATCTTTTTGCCTTCATCAGAAAATGAAGGGCCTAGCTCTTCCAAGGGTTCCTTTACTTCTTCACCTTTTGAATCATAGAACAAAGTGTCATCAAAAACTTGGAAGGGGAAATGACTAACCTCGTCCTCTTCTTTTTGTGCTGGAGGAATAGGATCTCAAATGGCTTCATCAGAGGGGGGAGCACACATTAATACTTCATTGTCATGTTTGATATCTTCAGGCTCTCGCTCTTTAACCAGGTCTTCATTATCCTCGGTAGAAACACAAGTAAATTCTTGTTCTTCCTCATGGGATTGGAAACCTTCATTAGGATCCTTCTCCTCAACCTCTTGTTGGTCGATGACTTGTTCCCTTCTTTCCTGGAATTTACTAACAAAGTTTTCAAGGGAAACTAATCTTTCCAGTCTAAGAGCATATGGGGTATCTTTGGGGTCATCAACTTTAGTTTCTGGAGTAAAAAGGTGTTCTCGCTTGAACAAGGAGATATTTGCCTCGATTTGTATAGCCATGTAATAAGCTTCTTGGATTGATTTTCACCCTTTTTTACCGAGGAGAAACCCTAAATGCACTAAGAGTGCATTGGTATAGAGGTAAGTGAGGTACTTGTCTTGAGGGTGATGGCTTCTAGGAATTTGGTGTAGCAAATTCTCAAACCTAGTATGGAATTCCTTGACAGTCTCATTCTCAGTTTGTTTCATGTACTCGAGTCTTTTTATCAGCATGCAGATATCTTCTATTTTAATATTCCATTTCTTGAGAAAGGTTTCTCCCAATTGGTCCATAGATGTAATGCTAGCATCAGGGAGATTGTCATACCATTTCCTAGCATTGCCATGAAGAGTGGCAGAGAAAAGTTTCATCGCCAAATCTTCAGCATCATCACTGATAGGGTGGAGTTGAAAGAAAGCCCAAAAATTATCCATGTGATCTTCGGCTATAACCCCATCATTACCAGTGAATCCAGGGAGCCATTTTTCATACCTCGGAGGCATTTGTAGAGGGTAACACGGAATTTTACTCATATCCAAGGGTTTAAAATTTCATGGTTCCCATTGAGAAGCCATGGTTGGCTTTGTCATCAGTGGAGTCGCCAGATAATCCTTCTAGGGATCATCCTAAATGGCTGAATGATGCGCTCTGAAGGATTCCACCGTCCGAATCTGATGGAAAGTGGCTCAATCTATGCGCCCTGGTTGGATATCAACTAGGTCGGAAGGAAACTACAATCCGAGCTTTGATCTCGTGCAACTACACAAACCCTCTATCTGACTTACACCCCCACTAGCTGAGCTGCGCAACACTGATAACTGGATACTCCTGAATAGCACGGTGAAATACCTGGATGGTATCTCCGATGGGCCAGGGTGTGTCTCTCAACACCGAAGCCTATCAATGGTGGTGGTTTCCTCCAGAAATCCACAAAACAGTATAAGTCGAATCTCTTCCTCCTCTGGGAACTCTCAACATCAAATCATAACAATGCATAATGAGGAATTAGGTCCTTTGGCCTTCCTTTATAGCTTCCCGAACCCTAATTCATTGTTGACCTTTTCCCTCCAAATGACTTTTACTTTATTTTGTTATTTCTTGATTAAATCACTTAATTAATTAATTAATTAACCAGTTTACCTCTAAAAAGTGATTTATCCATCCTTATGGCTTCTCCGACCACTGAAAGTCACTTCTCATCATCTTAACATGTAATGCTCTTCTTCCCAATTCCGATGAGCTATTACACTAAGAGGTTTCTCCAAGTAATATGCCCATTATGACCTTAGTGAATTTAATTAAGATATGACCCATAATAACTTAAAATTACGGAAATCGTCGAAATGCAACGAAACCAAAGCCAAGCTGTGCGGAATGGATCCTGATGATGAACGATGCAAGTCGAATCCAATAAAACCCCTCAATATCTCCCGAACTCTCTGTCACCCCTATCTGGCTACTCCAGTAGGCATAACACTATGTAATGTTATAATGTCCCAAAATGGGGACATTACATGCTAGTAGCACACAATTATTGTCCAGTGACACACAGTCACTGCCAATGGTACACAACCACTGTAGTAGGACATAGCTATTGTGGAGAGACACACAGTCTCCGCCAATGGTACACAATCATCGTAGTAGCAAAACGTTTGTCACACATGGCACTCCCATGTGGACTTCGAGAGCCTACTCCCTCTAGAAACACTAGGGTCAACTCCCCATAGTGTGAGACGTCAAGGTCAACTCCCTTGACGTGTCCTCATGTGTTTCCACAAGGGACGTGTCCTCATGTGCTCTCCACAAGGGACATTGGGCTATAAGCCCAAACCCACTTATCCCTCTTGGATAAGTGTCCTCACAGATCAACTCAACTCAGTCACAGAGCAGTACGATCTGGACTTCTATAGGCTACTCCCTTTAGAAACACTCGGGTCAACTCCCCATAGTGTGTGACGTCAAGGTCAACTCCCTTGACATGTCCTCATGTGCTCTCCACAAGGGACGTTGGGCTATAAGCCCAAACCCACTTATCCCTCTCAAATAAGTGTCCTCACAGATCAACTCAACTCAGTGACAAAGGAGTACGATCTCGAGAATGTCTTAGGAAGCTGCAAACATTAACACTCCCTCTCAGCGAGGGAGGCATTCTCTACCACGCCAAGTCTGTCACGGAAGTACTTGAACTTCGTCTTGGTAAGGGGTTTGGTAAGAACATTAGCAACCTGCTCATCTGTAGGAAGGTGTTGCACCAGTATTGCCTTCCTCTGCACCATGTCACGGATGTAGTTGATGTTGAGATTTGGGTACCTTGGAAAGTGGTACCCATGTGCTTATGAGTCTCTAAGCACAAAGGGGGAAGACTATTACCCTTGTACTTTACTTTATGATTCTAATTTCACTTTGACTTAGGAGTTCTAAGTCAAAAGTGAAATATGTCACTTAAGTCATCAAGTGACAATTAATT